>JBAMJV010007605.1:0-142837 GCA_037951105.1 Echinarachnius parma
AGAAACTTGATGAACATGGGGGTTTGAAAACTGAGTTATCTGTTAGAATATGCAAGAATGGCCAATGTGTTTCATTAAAAATTCAACCTCTAGAGAATATAACGAGAGCGCCATCTAAAAAATGTTTTATCAATCTCAATTCATCCGATATTGCATGCATCAATCAAGGGATTAATCGGATTATATAATACCACTCATTTGAGCAATCGTGTTGAGCCCGGCGCAGACAGAGCCGACTCGACCCGATCCGACCGACCCGACTGAAAGCCACAGTCGGTCTTATTTAGTCGCATCCGATTCAGCATGTTTGTTGAATCGGCTCCGATTGGCTTCCGACTGGCAAAATCGGATTCGTGAGGTAATGGACACAGAGCCGATCCGACTGAAAACAAGTCGGATCGGGTCGAATCGGCTCTGCCTGCGCCGGTGTCAGCGCATAATATGTCTGGGCGGATAGCCTGTCCCATCCTAACCATAAACCCTAACCTAACCCTAGGGTTAAACCCTAATTTGGTGGCTATAGGTCAGATTAGTGGCAATAGGTCAGATTTAGTGGCTATAGGTCAGATTTAGTAGCTATAGGTCAGATTAAGTGGCTATAAGTTAGATTTATTGGCTACATAAGTGTATACAGTACAGACTGTCCCAGAAAAAACGAAACCGGGTTTCATGGCAGAAATTTTCTGTCATAATGAATAATTTCTTTGATGATATATATATGTCTGAAAAGCTCTGTGTCTCTTCTTTCATTTGATGTACAACTTATGGCACATAATTCACGCAAGACTGAATTAGAACAATGGAAAGAGGTGTTACCAAAATTCGATTTGCGCGCAGAAATTGCAAGTTTGGGTGAGGTTTTGGGGTGAGTTTTAACGGTAGTAAACGTACTTATTTTGAGAAAAGACAAACACCTCATAAAAATACATAATTTTATCTTTTATATGACACCTCATGATTAAAAAATAAATGATTTATGCCAGAGAACGAGTACAATGAAATCATGCTTGATTCCAGCCCAAATGGGTAATTTTCCTGATCTAGCCTGTTTCCCATGGTTTCCCTGATCCCCATGTTTGTGTAAATTCACTCATGCATCAAAGTCCATTGTCAGGAAAGGTGAGCGACTTCTTACTCAACTTTCACTCATTTGGGCAGAAATCAGGCATGGTTTCATTGTACTCGTTCTCTGGCATAAATCATTAATTTTTTTAGCATGAGGTGTCATGTAAAAGATACAAATATGAACTTTCATGTGGTGTTTGTCCTTTTTAAAAATAGGTACGTTTACAACCCTTAAAACTCACCCAAACTTAAAATTTATGCGTGCAAATGGAATATTGGTAACACCACTTCCCATTGTTCTAATTCAGTCATGCTTGAATTATGTGCCATAAGTTGTACATCAAATGAAAGAAGAGACACAGAGCTTTTCAGACATATATATATCATCAATGAAATTATTCATTATGACAGAAAATTTCTGCCATGAAACCCGGTTTCGTTTTATCTGAGACACGGTGTATAGCGGTGGTGGGGCCTAATACACGATATTGCCATTAGGGTGGGACAGGCTATCCGCCCAGACAGATTATGCGCTCACACCGGCCTTTATGTTTGTTCGTCATGCATACACCTAATCTTAACTATTATTTCATTTTGCTTTATTTGCACGCTGATGAACACATACAGTGATTCACCCAAAGATCAATACAAACATTCCACTCTCTTTCTCATACTTTTCTATATCACCATTTCAGGAACAGGATATATAGTTCAAATCATGCGAATATACGAATTCTCGCATACATTAATTATCTACTACATGTATCTTCAGATACATGAACAAATGTTACCTAGCTACGAACACAATAGTATATTCGCTTTTGTATTACGTAAATTTATCGTATCCTTAGCAGTTCCAGGTTATACATCTCCTTAAAATGTTTGCAATGAAAATAGTGTGGATACGATTGATCGATATTACAAGTTCGTTTTATGCGATTGCTTGTTTTAATGCATACCTATTCAAGCAAAAGGCTAGCACAAGCAATTGTTACTTTTTTTAATTTATAAATTCGACCCACAATGTGTGAATTTATTCCATGACGGCATCTTATAGATGGAATACAAGCAAATATTTGCAGATTGTTTTGGAGTTTCATAATCACCTATTTTACGTAATTCTTCTGTATTCGTTAGTAATATTGGTAAATGTACACCATTAACTTCTCCAGGCCATTAATTGGTCGTTCGGAAATATAGGTTTTCTCGGCCAGTTTCGTAAACTTTTCATTCGTATTGATAAGCGGTTCTTTCAAATTCTCAAAATTAAGCTGAAGGCTTACAACTGTCGTTCAAAATTGTATTTCCTTCATTCTATTTAGCTCTTCGCTCAAGTGATTTAGCACTTATAGCATTAAATTTAAAAACACGCTATTAGCATTCAATTTCGCCAACGGAATTCACGGAAGGTGGTATTACGTATCACGAATTTTCTCGCTTTAAATTGAATGACAATTTAACGAAATAAAAACACGTTTTAAATCGAATGCAATCAAAATGTTTTCGAATGATCGTTATATGAATTAAAATGCTAAAAAAAGAATTTGAACTACAAAATACAGCTGCGGTGACAAAGTCGGCGACATTGAATGCACACAAAATGAATTTGTGTGGCCAACTTACAAAATTGACCGAGAAATCCTATATTAGGGATGGCACTTTATTCTGGTAATGGTTGACATGTCTACTTAACCATGTGCAAAAGGATTAAACAATCAAAGCAGTTTGAAATTCGAACCTAAAAATCTGGCCGTGTAAACTTTATGTTGGAATCGATCATATATTTTAACAGCATAAACATGATGATAAAACGCGAATGTCCTGAGTAAGCAAGAGATCAGGCTGGTCTGGGGGGGGGGGGGGGGGGGGGCTTGAAAACACAAGCAATTGCTTATCGTAACAAGTCAGAGGTCCGTTTTGCAATTGTTTGTGCTTGTTAGGAATTGCTTGTTTTTAAGATACATGAAACATTTAACACCTGGAAACCCTAAATGAGATGATTGGTGGAAGAGGGAATTATAAAAGTTCAGATATAGATGAGTTGGTTCTCCAATCTGATCGTATTGATGGAGCAGCCAGAGTTGTGTCTTCGGAGGGAGATATAGCTGAGGAGTTTAATAATTACATTGTTACAATTGGGTCAAACTTAGCACGGAAGATTCCAAATGTATTTTTTATAGTTATAAGGAGTATTTGGGGAGAAGAAATGCAAAATCGTTGTTTTGTTGATTATTTGTGTGCTCTAGATAGTAAGAAATCCTATGGATATGATAATTTACCAGTAAGACTGATAATGGATGCAGCAAATTTTATTGTTGTGCCATTGACTTACCTTTGTAATTTATCATTAGAAAAGGGTACATTTCCTGATTGTCTTAAAGGGGACCACCAGGCAAAGAACATCACATAATTATATGTTTTGGTACCGTTTTGTGATATCAAATAGATACCCAACATTTTGCAAAGAGTTGTGTAATTTATAAACAAAGCAATTAATTACGGAACCACTATTATTTCCTGGTTCCGTACGGGCCAAACATTTGCGAGTGCGCCAATGCGATTCACGCGTACGTTTGGAGACAATAGAATCCCGGACGATTCGTTCGCTCTTGACATAGTAGTCTCCGTATGTGCAAGCCCATGAACGCATGCTTTAGAATGGTGATGGGTTTTCCAATAATTTTTTTCTTTTCTGGAAACATATTTTTGTGAACTTGTTGATGGAATGGACTACTAGTACTAAAAATGTTACCTTTCATTTATAAGAATATTATTTTTGGGTGGTGGTTCCCTTTAAGGCAGCCAATGTGACACCTATTTATAAAAAGGGGACAAAAGCTGATCCAGGAAATTGCAGACCTATCTGAGTCTTGCCAGTTGAGTGTTGGGAAAATATTTGAGAAAATTGTGAATGTTCGTTTAATTGATTTTTGGAGACTAATAATATAGGTTTTCCTGGCCAATTTCGTCAAAATAGCACTCAAATGTTCATTAACAGCACGCAATTTAGAACGAAATCGAATGAAGAACAGGATCGTGTTTCAATTAGCAAATAATTTCATTCAATTTTATTTTTGGACCGTGCGATTGCCAACTTTTGTCAAACCGAATTGAAATAACGCCATTCAACTTAGAAAATCAGATGAAGAGCATTCGAATTCGTCCTCAAATATAAAATATAGACGTTCATACATTCTAATTCGTCTACGGGCTGAGAGTGTAGCTTTATAGGAATAGGCCTATACAATTCCATTTCACTTTATTAGCAGTGTGTATCTCAAAAAGAAAGATTAAGATAACTCTTTAAAAAACAGAATAAAGACAAATATAGATCAAGAATGACCCAAGCACTGTGTGAAAAATGGAAATGAAATGAAAACATGAAACAAGTGTATGACTTAACATAACATTACAATTACCAGTTAAATGTGACAATGTGAACATTAATTAGCAGTGTGTATCGGAAAACAAAGATTAAAATAAGTCTTTAAAAAAAGAATAAAGAAAAATATGACAAAAAAAAAACATGCCTTGGTGGTTGGGGAGTGATGGAATAATGGGAAATAGGGAAGTAAATTGCCACCCCCCCCCCCCCCCCCCCCCCCCCCCCCCCCCCCCCCCCTCCGCCTTCATAATGCGTCATACTGTATGATTGTTCTGATCGTTCTTATTTGAATGCTAGATGTGCAAAGAAGCACGCCTGAAAACGAAATAGAAAACCCAAATCGGTCCGAAATCTAAGGTCAAGCAAACTGGCACGAATTTGAATGACGGATGTGTATTGCCAAATTGTTTGACATTCTGACCAATTTGAATACGTTGTCGTTGTAAACTGAATGCAATTTGACGAAGATTAATGTTCTGGAGTTTAAAATTGAACAGTGTAAACAGCAGGTTTACAAAAATCACGCGAACTTGAATGACATATAATGAATATGCCTGCTATTTTGACGAATTTGGCCGGGAAAACCTATATTTTGTATAAACATCAGTACGGATTCCGTAAGAAATATGATACTAAACTTTCTTTGATTTATCGTATTAATACACTTATGTGGTCAATAGACGAAGGGAAAGTTACATTTGGTATATTGATATATTTTCAAAAGGCGTTTGACACTATAAATCATGATATTTTGCTAGAGAAGATGGCACATTATGGTGTTCGTGGTATTGCTTTCCAATGGTTTGCCAATTATCTCTTGAACCGTTCTCAGGCATTATGCTATATGCAACATCTACCCGAAAGACTATAACGTTCGGCGTGCCACGGGGGTCAGTTCTGGGTCACACATTGTTTTTAATTTATATTAATGTTTTACCCTGTTGTACTAATTATTTTAATTTTAGATTGTTTGCAGACGATTCAAATATTGTTCATAATTTTGATGAGAGTCAAAATTAAATATATGTAATTAAATGAGGATAATGAGCAATTAAATGCAGTTCAAAAATGGTGTAATGCTAATAAACTCACTATTAACTTAAAGAAAACTAATTATATGTTTATTAAAAGCAAACAACGGGTAATTAATGTAAACGGTGTCCTTAGACTGTCTGACACAGACATTAATAATGTGAGCGTGGCATCTTTTGTAGGAGTTCAAATTGATAGTAATTGACTTGGAAGCATCACATTGACTTTGTAAATAAATGCGTTCGTAGAAAAGAGGGTTTCCTATTTAAATTGAGATATGTTGTGCCTCGGTATATTCTTGTGCTCTTGTATAATGGAATTAAGGTATGGGGAAGCAGTTATAAATCTCACTTGAATTGTATTTATTTAGCTCAGAAGATGGCTGTATACGAACTATTACGTTTTCATTATTTAGAAGTAATCCTAGGGACTAGCTTATACCTCAGAAGATTAAAGAACCAAAAACAAGATATTCATTTCGTAAGACCGTCACAATTTACTTGATAAACAAATAAATGATCTTTTATGTTATTTATGTTTTGTATTTTGAATGTATACAGTGTAATTTTAAGAGCTATTATAATTCTTCTTTAGTAATGAAGAGATACACTGTCGATTGTACTATACAGATATATAGAAAAGAGAGAACCGATCGACTAGCACTTGAGCTAACTTTTTGTTCTCTTTTAACAACAATCAAAACTTTCCTTTAAATTCATGTAAGCATTAATTAAGTAAACTAATCTATTACAGTAATTCATTGTTTTGCAAATCATGTTAAGTTCGTATTTGAATGATTTGTCTTGCATACTTTATTTTATGATGTACATAATTACATATGATATTGTTTTGTTGTTAATAAACTTCAAACTTATGCATACCGATTCAAGCAAAAGGCGGTCACAAGCAATCGCGACTTGTTATGCATTCGGCCCAAACAACGTTACATTCCTAATTATTTTTCTTTGTACAGCCAAATTAACACTCATTATTTTACTATACTGTGGCACAGGGAGTTCATATCCTGGGAAGGAAAGAGTTAAAGGGGACCACCAGGCAAAGAACAACACATTAGTATATGTTTTGGTACCGTTTTGTGATATCAAATAGATACCCAACATTTTGCAAAGGTTTCCACCACTTACGGAACCACTGCTATTTCCTGGTTCCATACGGGCCAACCATTTGCGAGTGCGCCAATGCTATTCACGCGCACGTTTGTAAACAATAGATTCCCGGGCGATTCGTTCGCTCTGCACACATTGCAATTCACCGCACACATAGCAGTCTGCGTAATTCAGACCGCATGAACGCATGCTTTAGAATGGTGATGCGTTTCCAATTTTTTTTTTTTCTGGAAACATATTTTTGTGAACTTGTTGATGGAATGGAATACTAAAGATGTTACCTTTCTTTAATAAGAATATTATTTTTGGGTGGTGGTACCCTTTAATTAATAAATGAAAAATACAAAAAGGCGTTATCCATTTGGCCTGCATGGTACATAATTGTACAGCAAGGTTGGTTTATTATCCCATTTGTATAGATTCATTTATTTGTCCCCGCGTGTCCCATTAATGAGGTTTTTTTATTATGTAATTTCTACTCATTGTCCAAATCAGATTCAGTGAATGCCAGCTGTAGTCCAGAACGATTCTCTGTGAGTCGCGCTCCCCAGTCGTTCCTGCATAGTGCATATACTATACCGCGCATTCAACTCAGCTCTGAGGCCTTGTCAAAAGGCTAGTAGTCAGAGGGTGGCAATTCCCCCACTTTACTGCATAAATACGAATGAACGCTGGAATTCTATTGAAATATTTGTTAAGAGAGGGAAAAAATCATAACAAAAATTTGTATTGTGCAGTTTATGGTCGGGATTGATGCGAGACCTTCTTTGTTGCTTTTGTTCTCGCTAGATGGAATTTAGTCCAGTCAGTCTATAGCAAATGTGAGGGGGTAACCTCAAACAAATTGCCACATGTATGATTTTTCATTGCAGTTTATTTTTGTAAAGTCCTCTAAACAACATACTAAAAGTCCCCCCAAATCGAAGCTGGGGAAAATCTGCACAATCTGCATAATATGCACGTTAGCTATTGTTATGCATGGTATAGAAAACTGTGATTCTATAATTCAAGTTTGAGCATTTATTTATTGATTTATTTCCGATTTATTTTAACAGGGTATAACTCTTTCAGTATCGAGTATATACTGCTCTTCCAAGGGGCCCTGTATATGATGTACAGATAAAACACATACAATCATGACATGAGTAAAACATGACTATAACATATAAGTTACAGATTTAAAAAAAGAGTTCAATACAAAAAAAAAGAAGAAAAAACACAATTATAGCATAATTACAAGTTCGAAATATCACTATCACTACGTATGGATTAAAACTTTTGAAAATAATTAGAATACCCACATAAAATCAACTATAAGAGAACGATAATTCAAATTGCGTTAGATAAGCTGAAAAATTTGAGCAGCTTTTTAAACGAGTACAAATAATTCATTGTTGTTAAATTGGGGGTAGTCTATATTCAAAATATAGTTGAACTAGTAAAAATGTAAGGATCGTTTGTAATAATCAGTTCGTGGTGTTTTTACAAAAAGGAAGTGGAATGAGCAGTATTATATACAATTTTCGTTGGTATTATAACACTGTTCAAGTACTCTGGCATAAGAAATTTTGAATTGTCAACATGTATATGGCAAAGTGATAATATATTCTCCGAAGATTGATAGTCATTTCAATTCAGATAACATAAAAGTATGAGTAATCAAATAATGAGCTTGTAAAACGAGTCTAGCATATCGATTGTGTATAGTCTTTTTAATGTCAGTATATTATAAGATGCACTTTAACCCCATAATCATATATAGTTATCTGTGTGTGGCAAGATCAACGTATTATATTATAACATATTTTGTTTCGAGGTAAAAATATTCAATTCTTCTGATATAACCGATTTTTCGAGATAATTTGTACATATCATATCAATGTGATTGTTCCAATGCAGTAAGTAATCAATCAGAAGCTCTAGATATTTAAATTGAAGTAACCTGATCGACCTTTTATTGACCAACATAAATATAAGTTAAACCATGCATTTCAAACTTTGGCCAACGATCCAATCAACATGGACTTTGTTTTTTTGACATTCAATTATAAAAGATTACAGTTAATCCATCGCAAAACTAGGGCCTAATTGTAGACGAAGTTGTACATATTGGGGAGATTTGTCATGACAAAAGAGGGCAGTGTATACATTACATAGATCTTTATATCATTCCCTAAGGCTAGCCCATACTACAAGGGTCATTAATAAATAAGCAAATTAAAATGGGCCCAAATAGTGATCCTTGAATAACACCCTTGGATATTGCTCGAAATTCAGATGACACTGACATAAACAATTTGTGTTCATATATATGCTTAATTCCATATTTAAATAACTTGATAAAAGGAATATCGTGTGGAACTTTAATAATCAAATGCGCCTTTTAAATCCAAAAAAAACGCTCATATCATAATTATGACTGTCCGCTTTATATATACAGTATTATGTAATAAATAATCATTCACATCGATCAATACACTAGTCGCTGAGTGCTTCGGAAGAAACCCAGATTGGTTTGGGCTTAACAAATCATGATTAGTCTTCAGGTACGAATACAATTGAACATGAATCGTCATGGACTAAGGACTAAGGTGTGTCTATAGTTAAACAGAACCTGTTTTTCACCACTTTTATGAATGGGTGTTATTACCCTTGCTTTTTTCCATTCGTTAGGTATACAACCAGTCTGAAAAGCTGCATTATAATTATGTGTCAGTACGGACAAACAAATGGGGCACCCTCTTTTAACAAAATTGGATGGAGAGAATCTACTCAGGTGATTTATTATGGCATAATCTTCTTAATTCTATCACCACAAAACTTCAATTTTGTCCCAAGAAGCCGAGAATGTGCCAATGCCAACTTCAAAGTCGTCTATTGTCGATCAATTTTTCAAAAAGTCCATTTAATTTAGTCGTTCGTCAGGCATTTTCGTCGATTACAATTCAAATTCGTCGGTCACAGTTGTTGAACACATCTGTGACTGACGAATTTGAATCGTACTGGACGATAATGTGTGACAAAGCACTAAATTTAATGAACTATTTGTGAAATTGGTCGACAATAGATAAAATTGAAGTTTGCATTGGCATATTTTCTTGGACGAAATTGAAGTACAAATTCATAAAATTGAATGACAAAAGTGTTAAAATGGACGGGAAAACCTATATTAAAACGGTTGTTTCTGCGCAATGTAGACCAAGTTTTCTTCAAATTCATTATAAGATCATTCTTTCTTAAATTTTGTATGCCAATTATTAAGCTTGTTTCTAACTTTTACATATTGTTGCCAGATATTGGTATCATGATCTTTTTAAAGAGACTTAGTAACGTTGTCCAAATCCTCAAAATCCAATTGGAATTATAGCGGTTCCCTCATACCTTGTTGTATTTTTATTAACAAAAAAGCATGGGACAGGTTTCGTTTTTTTTAATTTCCCTTTCGTTAAAAAGATATTTACGATTGAAGTGTTTAGATGTCAAATTATCAAATGGATCGTCAGAACCGTGTACAAAGTGAGTGCAGTGAGTTAGTGAATGTCACTTTGCATTTTTGCTCATTACTCGGCCATATAACATGTACAAAGTACATTTAACTTGAAATTTTCACACAACACCCAGTTGATATCAGATAACAAACATATTATACATTGTATCAACCGCTCATCACTTTTTGCACATGTAAACAAAGTTACTAGATCCCTTTACGGGCAATATAATCATCTGTAATCCAGGATTACTTCTTACTCTTCTGTCTTAATGAAATAAATGATGCATGACTATCACATAATAAGCTTAAGAAACGGTTTTAAAAGATGCTCAATGTTTCTTCAACCTGGTCTACCCTGTACACAAGTTCCCAATCAACCGCAAAACCATCTCTAACAAACTCTTCACGGTTAAATTTACGAAACGATCTAATCTGACTTATCACATTTTTTTCTCTCTGGTTGTGTAACCTTCTCAATATAAATCAGAGAATGGTCCATTATTCCAACTGACACAACACCAGCTTTAAAGTCACATTGCTCAATCGGTATAAATATCAAATAAATGCACGTTTTACTGTTAGTTGTTATACGCGTTGGTTGTTCTATTACTTGTTTGAGCTGTAAAACGTACACATGTCAACCAATTATTTATTGGACAACATATTTGAGGTTATCATATTACAATTAAAATCACCAAAAATAATGATATTGGAAGTGTAAGTCAAGATAATATCTTTTCAATTTGTGTTTCTAATTCAACAAATAAATTATTATTGCAGTTTGGAGGGCGATACACAATCATAATCATAATATACAGTCTGTTATTGTTTTGATTTATTTCTATACACATTATTTCAAGCTCATCATCCTCCATATTAACCCTTCTAGTATTTAATTGGTCTTTGTATAACAACCAACACATCCCCCACATTGATGTATATCCTTTCGTTAAAAATTATAACCGTTTATACCATTTTCTACATCATCAAATTAATCATTCAACCACGTGTCAGTTATTGCAAATACATCTATATCAAATTATTGTTCTAACAGTAACATGGTAACAGTTTTAAATCTATATACATCTCTATAAACAAAAAAAATCAATTGTGTGATAAAAATCAATGAGAGGCAATATACGGTGATAGTTTTTATTCAACCATACCATGTGTTTGTGTCTGAAATTATGATTTTGTCCTATTTTCATCTTTGTATCATTTTGACAATTCGATGTCCCCTTTTTGTAACTGTGCCATGTTTTTTGTTTTGTTGTAGCGCCTGGCATATTCGTTTTCCCACCACCGGTCTCGCAGTGTACACAGTGGCCACGCAGTTCTGTCAGAAGATAGCACTCTTCGGTTTCTACCCGTCCGCTAAAAATCCGCGGCAACCGGACCAAATTCTCCAACACCACTACTACGAGGGAAGCACCATGAACTACAAGACGAATGCCCATCGCATGCCGAGCGAATACCGGATACTGTCGAATCTTAATCAAACCGGAGCAATACGGATAATTAATGACTGCAATGGCGTCACCTTTTAAAATCATGAACTACAAGACGAATGCCCATCGCATGCCGAGCGAATACCGGATACTGTCGAATCTTAATCAAACCGGAGCAATACGGATAATTAATGACTGCAATGGCGTCACCTTTTAAAATCATGAACTGTACAAGAAGAATGCCCATCGCATGCCGAGCGAATACCGGATAATGTCGAATCTTAATCAAACCGGAGCAATACGGATAATTAATGACTGCAATGGCGTCACATTTTAAAATTTGAAATATTGCTTAGATATGGGTGTCTTGAACCTTAATCAAC
This sequence comes from Echinarachnius parma, assembly GCA_037951105.1. Classification (NCBI taxonomy): domain Eukaryota; kingdom Metazoa; phylum Echinodermata; class Echinoidea; order Clypeasteroida; family Echinarachniidae; genus Echinarachnius; species Echinarachnius parma. The sequence goes on from JBAMJV010007605.1 coordinate 11,931, forward strand.
GGCGGATACACTTGGGAGGGGGTGTGTCCCTCTCACCCATTTACTTTTAGTTGTTGGAACTAAAGTAAGCGAATATACCAATCACGTATACTGTTATAGAGAGAGGGCACGTTTATGTCAAGCCCTTTGTGTAAAAACTAGATAAACTCTGTTGATCTCAGATAAACTGAGTTTATCTCAGATAAACTCAGTTTATCAACAGATAAACAGAGTTTATCCGAAAAACTCAGTTTATCAGTTGATAAATTGAGTTTATCAAGAAAAACTCAGTTTATCAACAGATAAACTGAGTTTTCTGATAAACTCTGTTTATCAACTGATAAACCGAGTTTTTTCGGATAAACTCTGTTTTTCTCAAGAAAAACTGAGTTTATCATTGATAAACACAGTTTTTCTGATAAACTGAGTTTATCAGTTGATAAACTGAGTTTATCAGTTGATAAACTGCGTTTATCAGTTGATAAACTGCGTTTATCAGTTGATAAACTGAGTTTATCTGAGAAAAACTGAGTTTATCTGAGAAAAACTGAGTTTATCAGTTGATAAACTGAGTTTATCTGAGAAAAACTGAGTTTATCAGTTGATAAACTGAGTTTATCGGAATTAGAAAAGCACAGTTATTCAAACCTTTTCAGTAGTGGGCGCTAGACCTGTATGGCAGCATTTTGACTGACGTGCAATGCACATAGCACAACATATCTCGCTAGAGCCTACTCACTGTACTGCTGGTGGCACATTGTACCGGTGTCATAGCATATTCTGTCTCGGCGGATAGCCTGTCCCCCCGCAGGATATCCTAGCATATCCTGACGGATTCTTCAGTTTGTCCTTGGATATGCTGTCGGACGGATAGACTGCTCCTAGAGACAAGCTATACTAGTACAGACTGCCCTCATACTAGAGGCAAGGTGGCATTATAGGGACATTTTGGCAAATTTTGGCCATAATTTCTTGGCCTAATTATATAGTAATGGCAAAACAAACTCCAATTTCTGATTGGCGTAGCCACAGGGGGGGGGGGGATTGCTAAATAAAGGCTCTATGTTAAATAAAGAGAAAACTATAATTTCTGATTGGCGTAGCCAAGTGGGAAGAGGATTGGGGGAGGGGAGGGACTTTATTAATAAAATTAAAATAAAAACAAACTATAGTTTCTGATTAGCGTAGCCAGGGGGTGGGGGGGGGGGCTTGCTTAATAAGGCTCTATATTAAATAAAGAGAAGAAATATGATTGCTTAATACAAAATATAAATAAAATAAATAAAATAAATAATTACAATTTCTGATTGGCGTAGCCAAGGGGGGGGGGGTGGGGCTGCTTAATACATGCTCTAGTAAAATCAAAGAGAAAACAAAATTATAATTTCAGATTGGCGTAACCAGGGGGGGGGGCTTGTTAAATTAAGGCTCGTATAAAGAGAAAACTATAATTTCAGATTGGCGTAGCCAAGGGGGGAGAGAATGGGGGGGGGGGGGGGGGTGAGGGAGGTCTTGCTTTATAAGGCTCTATATTAAAAAAGAGGAAACAAAAATATAATTCTAGATCGGTTTGCATTGTATCCTATGATATTCGCGTAGCCACGGGGTGAATGGGGGGGGGGGGGGGGGGGGGGGGGGGGGAGGTGCTGTCTTAACACAGGCTCTGTTCTAAATAAAGAGAAAATAAAACTATAATATCAGACTGGCCAGAGCTAGCCGAGGTGCCGCGCGTCGCCCCAGCTGGCTGTACCATAGAAGTAGTATATCTGTCAGCGAGTGCATGGTGCACGACGCGACGCGTGCTACTGAATACAATAGAGGTGAAAACGCCCTTTCTTATCAAGAAAAACTCAGTTTATCAATGATAAACTGAGTTTATCAACTGATAAACTGAGTTTTTCTGATAAACTGAGTTTATCAACTGATAAACTCTGTTTATCTGATAAACTCTGTTTATCTGTTGATAAACTGCGTTTATCAATTGATAAACTCAGTTTATCAGAGAAAAACTGTGTTTATCTGGTGATAAACTGAGTTTATCTGGTGATAAACTGAGTTTATCTGAGATAAACTCTGTTCATTTGAGATAAACAGAGTTTATCTAGTTGTTACACAAAGGGCTTGCCATACACGTTACCCGCCTTATTTATGTGTCATTCAGTTGAAAAAATCCACTTGAAGGGATCTAGTATCAATGTCCAAATCCTAAAAATTCAGTTGGAATTATAGCGGTTCCCTCATACCTTGTTGTATTCGTATTAACAATAATTATAAGCATAGGAAATGTTTCTGTTTTTCAAATTTCCCTTTCGCTAAAAAGATCGAAGTGTTCAGATGTTAAACTATTCACTGGATAGTCCTAACCGTGTACAAAGTCAGTCCAATGAGTTAGTAAATACATGTATCACTTTGCATTTTTGCTCATTACTCGGCCATATATAACGTCCATTTAACTTGAATTTTCACACAATATCAAGTGGACATATCAGATAACAACAATATGTATACATGGTATCAACCATTCATCACTTTTTGCACATGTCAGCAACGTTACTAGATCCCTTTATTAAGTGTAAACAAACAAAAAAAGGCCCATCCAATTTTTTCTTCCGGGGAGGGTCCCTTTTATAACCGGGGTAGTGTACGTCCAGCAAATCAAGACTATAATACTCGACAAGTAGCTCGATATTTCGCTCTAAAAAAACATAAATGAAATATAATTTTATCAGTATGTTCACCTTATAACCGCAAACATACACTTTGAGAGTTCTAAATTCTCATGTTCAAAAGCTTCCGGGGATTCCGCCCCATGGAACCCACAGAGACACTACCAAAGACGAAAATAATTGAAGATGGCATTGGCACATATTTAATATAATTAAATGACAATAGTTTTAAAAATGGAAGGGAAAACCTAACTTTTATATGTATATTATAATGATATAATAATATATTCTGACATTTTCTTGTTTTAATTCATTAGTTGAACATACGATATCCATTTAAATGTTTTATACTCATATAACTATTGAACTTGCGCACATATATACCCCCATAATGAAAGTTTATAAATGAAAATGTTCCAATATGTAGTGCGGTTATTGACTAAAAGTTATTGACAAAATCCAATGCCTAAATAACGAAATGAAATGCCCTTAAATTGAAAATTAGTTTTGATTTGAATGATATAAGTATAACAAAATTGGCTGCTAATTTGCCGAATTTGACAGGGAAATGTATATTATAGAGTTGTTTAATTGCACCACGATAGTTTGTAATGTGTTGTACATTTTTGCTTGAGATAGATATATGTATGCATATCGAATAATTGTTAGTGTATTTAGTTATATTTTATGGAATTTAACATACTTTATAAACACATCGTATTGTATTGTTGTATTGTGTATACTTTTGTAGCTGTCTATTCTATACCCTCCTTCGTTTTATGTATTAATGTTTGATTAGTTCCAATGACAGTAACTACATAAAGACAACAGAATATATACCAGCACGAAACATATACACATGTATAGTTTCATTTTAGACAGTGGACGTGGGATTTTTGTTCTAAATCTTGCAATGTAGTATTCTTTTGAAATCAATAAAGATGATATTTTCAATAATTGCTATGATTTGTGTGTATATAATATCTGGTTCCTCACTACATACATTATTATCTACTGTCAACTATTTTTTTTTTGTTTTACCTCTTGCAATGTAGTATTCTTTTGAAATGAATAAAGATGATATATTCAATAATTGCTTTGATTGTTGTGTTCCATATGGTTCCTCAATATTTACATCAGTATAGATACAGTCTACTATTTGGACTTTGGCCCTCCACATATTATTATGATTCATCAGCATTGTCTGGGGCAACTGCTATTCATGAATGTTATTATTCCAAACGCATAAATAACGTGCCAAATATAACAATGTGAAAAAAACACCCGGGTCAGACTGACCTGGAAAAGAGTCCGTTGGGGCCACACTCCATTCCGGGTCAAAAAATGACTCGGAATGGGGTCAGATGTGACCCCGTTCCGGGTCTTCATGACCCTATTCCGGGTCATTTTTTTGACCCTGAACGGAGTGTGGCCCCAACGGACTCTTTTCCGGGTCAATTCTGACCCGTTCAGACTAAAATGACATGAATAACCAGTTACTGTTTAAGTTCAGACTAAAATGACATGAATAACCAATTAGTGTTTAAGTTCAGACTAAAATGACATGAATAACCAGTTAGTGTTTAAGTTCAGACTAAAATGACATGAATAACCAGTTACTGTTTAAGTTCAGACTAAAATGACATGAATAACCAGTTACTGTTTAAGTTCAGATTAAAATGACATGAATAACCAGTTACTGTTTAAGTTCAGACTAAAATGACATGAATAACCAGTTAGTGTTTAAGTTCAGACTAAAATGACATGAATAACCAGTTAGTGTTCAAGTTCAGACTAAAATGACATGAATAACCAGTTAGTGTTTAAGTTCAGACTAAAATGACATGAATAACCAGTTACTGTTTAAGTTCAGACTAAAATGACATGAATGACCAGTTAGTGTTTAAGTTCAGACTAAAATGACATGAATAACCAGTTAGTGTTTAAGTTCAGACTAAAATGACATGAATAACCAGTTATTGTTTAAGTTCAGACTAAAATGACATAAATAACCAGTTACTGTTTAAGTTCAGACTAAAATGACATGAATAACCAGTTACTGTTTAAGTTCAGACTAAAATGACATAAATAACCAGTTAGTGTTTAAGTTCAGGCTAAAATGACATGAATAACCAGTTACTGTTTAAGCCACGTTGCACATTAGGCACTGTAACATGTGACTTGCTCTTTGTCTTCATTATCGATGCAAATCCCTCTGCATAACGCATAAAAACAAAGTTTTCTTGGATATTCTAGTCAGAGTGTAACCGGTCACCAGTAATATTGCATCCTGGATAAGCCAGGACTTTATAATATTAGCCTACTGATGACCGGTTATACTATGACTGGAATGCCAAGCGACCCTTTGTCCTAATGCCTTGGCAGAAATAAAGGGATTAGTTGGGTAACGAAAACAAACAATTAGTATATCTTCGGTGGCATATAACAACCATTAATGGGATTTTTAAAAAAAAGAAGAAATTCCACAGGTGTAAAACGGCTTAACCGGTTACTAGTAATCTCTATCTTTTTTTAGCTCGGACTAAAGTTGGGCAAACTGATGAGAATTCTGGCCATTGTGTCTTGTGTGTTATTGTTTTTAAAATGTTGTGTCCATAATTGTATGCATTCATTTATATGTTATATTTGCGAGAAGAAAAAAACAGATAACTGTATTTGACAGACTTGGGAAAACGTTATCATAAAATATGTCACTAAGGGTTTTATAGTTGATATATATATTTGCTATTTAGTCAAAACGGCCGCCATTTTGAACGCCATCTTGGATTACGTGGTGATCGCAACAAACTTGTCGAGGTACACCTCCGCAAAAAAAAAAAAAAAAAAAAAATCACATTAAAAATAGCTCCGACACTAAATGTTTTGCTTTTTTCAGGATTTGTGCAGAGATCTGGCAACCTAAAATCGTCATGTTTCGATTTGGGAGCTCTGGGGGCCCGTTTCATGAAAGGGTCTACATGTTAAGACCAGTGTTGTATGCCTCGAGGCCTAAATATTAAAGGGATCTAGTAACCTTGTTGACATGTGCAAAAAGTGATGAGTGTTGTGTGAAAATTTCAAGTTAAATGGACTTTATATGGCTGAGTAATGAGCAAAAATGCAAAGTGACATTCACTAACTCATTGCACTCACTTTGTACACGGTTCTGACGATCCATTGGATAATTTGACATCTAAAAACTTCAATCGTAAATATCTTGTTAACGAAAGGGAAATTTGAAAAACCGAAACCTGTCCCATACTTTTGTTGTTAATAAGAATACAACAAGGTATGAGGGAACCGCTAGAATTCCAATTGGATTTTGAGGATTTGGACAATGTTACTATACAGGGTGGCCCAAAAAAAACGGAACGGGGCACTTCCCAAAATAATAGTAACAAATGTATTATGTCCATCGGATAGGGTGTCTTTTCAAATGAACAACGACACCAAGAACAGTCAATTTGGTCGTGTAGTTTTTGTTTTTGAGCGCTGTGAGTGACACCATGTCAGGTTCTCTTTTTTGTCAATTTTTAACAAGCCAGTTCTTGATACATCGCACGTACCGCTTTTCATAGCGTTGATAACACGGTTACAGTCCGTTATTCCGAAGGTTCGTTATTCCGAAGGTTCAGTTATTCCGAAGGTTCGTTATTCCGAAGGTTCGTTATTCCGAAGGTTCGTTATTCCAAGGTTCGTTATTCCGAGGGTTCGTTATTCCGAAGTTTCGCTATTCCTAAAACGAAATCGGGTTCGTTATTCCGAAGGTTCGTTTATCCGAAGATTCGTTATTCCGAAGGTTCATTAGTCCGAAAATAAAATAGGGTTCGTTAATCCGAAAATTAAATCGGGTTTGTTATAATACTATAATTTGTGTTTTGTTTATTTAATTTACAGCCTGCATTAAGCATACCCCTCCCCCTTTCCCTCCCTTGGCCAGACCAATCAAAGATTTAAGTTTATTTTATCTCTTTATATGAAATTATAGCATTATAACAAACCCAAATACATTTTCGGATGAACGAACCCCATTTAATTTTAGGAATAGCGAACCTTCGGAATAACGAACCCTCGGAATAACGGACCTTCGGAATAACGAACCTTCGGAATAACGAACCCGATTTTATTTTCGGACTAACGAACCTTCGGAATAACGAACCTGATTTCATTTTAGGAATAGCGAACCTTTGGAATAACGAACCCTCGGAATAACGAACCTTCGGAATAACGAACCTTCGGAATAATGCAACAAATGTTCGGATTAACGAACCCTATTTCATTTTAGGATTAACGAACCCTCAGGTATACGAAATTTGTGTGTTCAGAATAACGAACCTTCGGAATAACGAACCTTTGGAATAACGAAGCGCACCCGATAACACACGCCATGGTTAGTGTGCACTCAGCCGTGTGCCGAGAGAATAGGCATGGTCGATCAATGGTATTACGGGCAGGGAGTGTATATTAAAGGGACAGTTGAGTTTTTGTAGAGAGGGCGCTACACAAAATAATTTTTTGTGAGATAATTACAAACTGAGTGTCAAATTTGAAAGAGCATACAATTTTAATGGCAGAATAAACTTTATTTGATCAAAATCGGTTCAGAAACGGCTGAAATATCCATAAACATAACCATTTGTAATAATGTGGGGCCCCACAAGTATTCGATAATTTTGAACCAGCCGTTAAAATTAGTTTTAAAATGCTTCCTCTTTTCAAAAAAATTCAAAAGAGGTTTTCAGATAGTTGTTAATTATCACTCTATCTAATCACTATTTCAACAAAACATCACATGCACAATATTTTATTTAAAATGGTTTAAACAAATACGTTTTTTGAAAGCGCCCTCTTTAGTTTAAACAGCTCTTTTTGAATGATAACAGACTTTTTACTTAGTCGTTTGTAATTTTTGTATTCCTTTTGAGCATGATGGAGTTATAACTATTAGTTTGTAATGTAATGGTGCAGGTTTTGGTTACTAAAATTCACTTTGACTAAAACTGTACTCTCTCTACCAGAACTCAACTATCACTTTAACTGTCGCCGACTAGGTAAAAATTGACAAAAATGGGTACCTGACATGGTGTCACTCGCAGCGTCCTAAAACAAAAACTACACGACCAAAATTACTGTTCTTGGTATCTTTTTTCATTGGAAAAGACACCCTATCCGATGGACATAAACATGTTGGTACTTTATTTCGGGAAGTATCCCGTTCCGGTTTTTGGGGGCCACCCTGTATAAGTCTTGAAAAAACTGCAAAAATGAGTTTTCATAAAATTTTATTTCAGTGTTGATAAGATCATTACTTCAATTTTTCAGATAAATATCAATTTCGTAATTTTTGCTCTTCGTTCCGCTTCAGTGACTGTCTCATTTATAGTCATCAATATATGTATGTCACGGTGTTACCCTAAAAACAGATATTTGTTATATTTCTGGAAAAATATGAATGGGAATGAAATGATTTTTTGTTTCCTGTTTATTAGCCCATAGGGCTATATTATGGATGCTAAATAGCAGCATTATCTTTTACCACTAATTAATCTAAGCAATATCAATTTGGTCACGGCGTTACTTTTTGGGTAACACCGTGACGCTACCTCCTGGATCTCCATTGACATACTACAGTAGACATAATCAAATAAATGTAATGTCAAACATAGGCGTACCCGGGGGGGGGGGGGGGTTCAAACCCCTCCCCCCCCCCCCCCCCCCCTTGGCCCCAAAATAGCTGTTTTGGGGGGTTTGAAACCCCCCCTTTTTCAAATTTTAGCCGGTCTCGAGACCACTTACAAGCTGTCTCGAGACCACTTACAAGCGGTCTCGAGACCACTTACAAGCGGTCTCGACCCTCATTAATATGTTAATACTCTCTTTACAACTAAAGATAATAGGCGAAGCTTTTTCGCATTTGTTCGTAGTCGTAAGCAGTCACCCCCTCCTATTAAGTTTAGGTACAGGTTCTTACACCTGGGGGGGGGGGGGGGGATGATTTGCCGTTCACCGGACCAAGACCAATTTTTCGAGACCAAGACAATTGCTTGAAAGTCCTCTCAGTGGATTTTGGTCACGGTGGGGGGGGGGGGGGGGGGCAAAACCTATGGGGGCTCAGGATTTTGTGTGTGTAGGGGCTCATGCCCAACCTCACTCACAGTGTTGCCAACTTTGAGCCAGATGTGAGAGTGCGACATTGCAAGGAGCGGGGAGCGGGGGGGGGGGGGGGGGGAGGGTGGTGTCCCCCCTTCCACGGTAGGGAGTTTTTGCATTTTTGGACTTTAAATTGTGCATTCTGGTGCTTACCTAGATAGGAAATTCGGGCTTAACATTGACTGTATCTGGGAAAGCGTGTCATGATTTGATCGACCAGAAATTTTAAATATATCTTCACGAATAAAACAAAAATTTGACACACTAATAAATATGCACCTCAACACAAGGAGCGAAGTGACTGAGCGGGGGAGGGTGTGGGAGGGGGTTTCCCCCCTCCCACGGTAAGGATATTTTGCATGTTTGGACTTGAAATTGTGCAATCTGGTGCTTACCTTTACATTAAATGTAGCTGAGAAAGCGTGTCATGATTAGATCGACCAGAAATTTTAAATGTATTTTCACGAAGAAAACAAATAATTGGCACATATGCACCCCAACACAAACACAAATATTGTATTTATATTTAGCGTCATACACATTTCATAAACATCACCATATGCCACATTATGTATGATCCAACAACTTAGCCTATTGCCAAGAATGAGTCCCGAGGGGCGAAGCTACCGAGGGCTGGGGCAGGGCCAAATAGGGAGGGTTTGGGAGGGGGTATCCCCCTCCCACGGAGAAGATTTTGCATTTATATATATACTTGAAATGGTGCAATTTGGTGCACGTCACACAAGCAGCCAAAGCAATGCCAGCCTACACTGGAACTACGTGGCCCAGTATTCAGAAAAAAAATACTCACCCCAGACCATTCGCAAGTTACACAACAAACTGAGATAATCTGTTCGCGCGCGAAGCGCGCAGCGAAAATTGAAAGTTAATGTATGAATTACCCTTTTAACGTTAGAATTAACAAGTCTTAGCTCATACAACTAATGTTTTCTTTCCCACTCGTATACAGCTACACACAAACAAAATATATCCTTCCCTAAAACCTGGGGGGGGGGGGGGATGATTGTACATGTCATCCCCCCCCCCCACCTTGTGAGGTGGGGGGGATGCATCCCCCTCATCCCCCCCCCCCCCCCCCCCCCCCGTTGTCTACGCCCCTGGGTACAATGACCACCTCCTGTCCAAGCCAGCAGAAATAGCATCTGCCTTTTGCTCTTACTTCTCTTCTGTGTTTGCACCACCGACTCTACTCCCTCCTGTTGCTCTTCCTTGTCCCCTTCCTATCCCGTCTCTCACTGAATTGTCTGTGTCAGTGCCTGATGTTTATCGTGCTTTGTTACAGCTCAAAAGAAACAAATCTCCAGGTCCTGATGGCATCATGTCTAAGGTTCTTTCACAGGTAGCTCTTGAAGTTTCACTTCCCTTGACTATTCTTTTCAATTCGTCTTTGTCTGCAGGTAGAGTACCAGTGATGTGGAAACAGGCTCACATCACTCCAGTTTTCAAAAATGGCGACCGGTCCTCTGTTAACAACTACCGTCCAGTTGCATTGACATCGTGCAAGTTACTAGAAGGATTTGTTTGCAGCGCCATGCAGGATCACCTTGATACATATGGCCTTCTGAATAATCAGCAACACGTTTTTTTTTCTAAAGGTCGGAGTTGTGTTACCCAACTTGTCAACGTTTTGCATTCTTGGCAATGTATCCTAGACAGTCGCCGTCCACCACGCATTGAAGCTATTTTTCTCGACATGTCCAAGGCGATGCCCCACCATTTTCTCCTCTCCAAACTAGCCACAAATTTCAATATTCGAGGTAACATTTGGTAGTGGATCTCATCCTTCTTATCAAACCGCCAGCAAAGGGTCCTCTTCCTTGGTCACGCCTCTGCCTGGACAGGGGTATCATCCAGCGTACCCCAGGGTAATGACCTAAGCTCTTCAACCTTTTCGTTAATGACATTTCTGCTCATATCTCCTCCCAATGTGCCTTGTTTGCAGATGATATAGTGTTGTTTAAAACAATTAATTCATCTGATGACGAAAAAGTTTTGCAAAAAGACATTGACGTCTTACATCAATGGGCAATCATTAACGGTATGTTATTTAATTCCACAAAGACAAAAGTAATGCATATTACTAGAAAACGTGCTTTTTTACGTCCTACATACAAACTTGGCGAAGTAGTGCTTACATATACCCCTTCATTTCGATATTTAGGAGTAACGATTAGTTCGGATTTGTCGTGGAATACCCACATCACTACAATTACTGCTCGAGCTAATTAACTTCTAGGATTTATCAGGGTTGTAGCCCGATCGAGGTGCCTCCACTAATGCCATCTTCTCCTTATACAAGTCCTTGGTGCTACCTATACTCGAGTATGGCGTACCTGCATGGCATTCCACAACATTGGCACAAATTCAACAGGTTGAGCGCGTTCAACGGACAGCTTAGTCTAGGTTATAGACTCTTTGTACACCTTTCCCCCATATATCGCGTAACCCGATAAATCTATAGCGATCTTGCCCGAATAGGAGCGATCCCCTGAGATATGTGGTTAAGTCGCAAAGTGGGCACCAGTGGCCGCACCAGATCGCTGTAACTCGCGTCCGCAAGGGTGGTGTCGGTTGCGGTCGCCGGGGTTTTGTTCACAAATCTGGCGACCAGATCGGTCTCGATCGCATTCGCGGCGATCTGCTGCGGCCATTGGTGCCCCCTTTGCGACTTAACACAGATCTCAGGGGATCGATCCTATTCGGGCAAGATCGCATAGTGGGCATTGGGCTAGCGACCTTGGAATCACATCAGTTCGTAGTGAGTCAGCCCAATTCCATTGTGCACTCGATCTACATTATTCAGTGTGACTTCTTCGGGGTCATGCCTTGGCCCCATTTCCACGCATTGTCGAGGAATACAATAGCCAGGAAGTCATGCTTGTTTGATTTGAATTTGTTGGAATGCGTTGAATTGTGAGCATGGCCAGGCATGGCTAGCCGTTTTAACATGTATTTCCTTTTCTTGATATCAAGAAAAGAATTCTTGATTCTCGCAGGGCGCCTTTGTAAAGCAGTTTCGCATAACTGAACATCGAATTATTGATATAAAGAAATCATTTTCTGTTGTTAACCAATGGTAATTCTTGATTTCAAGAATTCAATTCATGATATCAAGAAATCGAATTCTTGATATCAAGAAATCGAATTCTGGATATCATGAATTTATTTCTTGATATCAAGAATTTAATTATTGATATATAAAAACAGAATTCTTTTATACCAAGGATTGAATTCTTGTTATCAGGAAATATGAACAATTGTTCAAACGGCTTGCCATTTGTGCGATCCTGCCCGACATGCGATCGAGAACGAAATGTTTGAGCATGTCCAAAACCTGGCGACCGCAACCGACACGGCGCGAGTAACAGCGATCTGGTGCGGCCATTGGTGCCCACTTTGCGACTTAACCACAGATCTCACGGGATCACTCCTTTTCGGGCAAGATCGCTCTAGATCGCTAGGCGCAGATCGCAAAGTGGGCACTGGGTTTATAAACAAAACTCGCAAATAACTGATTATGATGTCTAGACAAGCAAGAGCGAACAATACCTGGCTATAATCATCAACCATGCACGCATGCGTGGAAATAGGGACAATGCATTTCTCAGGAGAAGTCGCCGTGAGATCGCATATAGTGGGCACCGAAAAGATCGCGTACGCAATGAGATCGGGCTGACTCGCGGCGAACTGGTGCAATTCACACCGAACCGAGATCGCTAGCAACTCGGGCTAGATCGCAAGCGCAGATCGTATAGTGGGCACTAGGCTTTACCCTCGAATCTGCGATCACTGCTGTACAGAGATCTCTCGTTGGCGGCTTTTTCGGGGTGGCGGACATCAGCTCTCGAGGGTCTAATCAAGACTACGGACGGCTACGCGCATAGCACTTAAACAGATGAGGGGTGAGATGGCTCTCAATTGGTTTACATTGTCATCAAGGAAAGACTATCTCCTTTGTTCTTTTTCTTTCAAATGTCTCTCTGGTGTATGTGATTGTGCAATGCTCTCTGGAAACATAATTGTGAATCCTCGACACCCTGATAGTTTGACGTTTCAGCATCTAACTTCTAGAACGCCATCACGTCGTTTGCCTAGAGTGTGGAACAGTCTGCCTTCTAGTGTCAAAGATGCTGCCATTCTTTCACCTTTCCCTGCTTTCCTTTTCCTTTTAAAGTCTTCTATTCTCTCTGTTCAATAGGCTCTTTTGACTACCAAGGTCATTAAGTTGCAATTATTTAATATGTGACTTCGTTTTAGTATTGTTCCTTGCCATTTTACACGGTCTGGGTCTTATCATAAATATTGGAGGGAGCGGTAATAATAATGCCCGATTCCTTTATTTACCGCGAAACATGTAGAACAAAGCATGTTTACTTTGTAAAACTCATTCATAATACATTTTCCTTATATCCATATAATTGTTAGAATCATTCATTAATTTATTCTGTTTAAAGTCGTATATCCTCTCTGTTCAATAGGCTCATGTTGGCAACCAATGTCATTAAGTTGCAATTATATAATATGCAACCTTGATTTAGTTTTGTTCCTTATCATTTTACACGGTCTGAGTCTTATCTTGGAGCGGTAATCCATTGCCTTATTACCGCGAAACATGTATTCAGTGCATGTTTTCTTTGTATAACTTATATTTTCCGTATATCCATATAAATATGAGCCACATTAATTTATATAATCATTTCATTAATGCATTCTCTATATTATTATGTGGGCTATATTTGGACGTTGATAGATGATGTTTAAACCATCTTCGTATACGTTTATTGTTATTTATGTTCCGTATAATAGGCGGAGGGCCAAAGTCGAAAAAAGTGACTTGAGGTTGCCAGATCTCCACAAGAAGTTAAAACCGATTTTAATTGCAAGTATTTTTAATGAGACAAAATAATTCAGAGGTCTACCTCAACAAATTTGTTGCGAACACCCCCAAATCCAAGATGGCGTCCAAAAAAGCACCCGTTTTGACTTGCTATAGATAATTGGCGAAATTTACCAAACGACACCGGAATTTAGCATGATTTTGCAGTCACATTAAAGCCAATACAAATTCCTATAATCTGATACCAAACACCGTGGGGTTCTGGATATGCAACACGGTAATTTTTAGCCCCAAACTCAAAATTTGGGAATATTTTCCCAAAATATGAAATTATTGATTTACATAATTAGGCATAAATCAAAAATTATATTAAGAGTTGAATTAATACTTTACAGAAAACTGCCCAATTATATCGACAATACTCTGTGAAAATGTAAAGTGTGTACCGTATCTGAACAAAAAGTTATTATACTTGGAAGTCAGCATTTGATATCGACAAAACGGGTAGTTTTGCATGATTTCTCATGCTATACAGGGTGTCTCAAAATGTGTAATCTTGATTACAGGATTTGTGTACCAAATAATTGCGTCAATCTCGGGACACCTTAAAATCCAGTTATGAACAAATTTAAAAAACACACAATTTCCTGTAATGTGATGAACATTCTACCATAATTTTGTAATCCGCGTAGATGTCGTGTCTGTCTTGTATTTGTTTAACTCCATTTATCATAAATCAAGGGCTAAAACGAACTTAATTCCACTCCCCATGGAGCATTCAGTCAGCTGCATACTGACGCGCCTACCATGCATATTGCGAATTCGAATCATACTGGGTGCCCATGATGTTTTTAAAACATTGTCAAGATCATGTTCATTATCTTGAGAAGCTAACAGCAACCGAATGTTTATTTTGTGTGCACTGTACACTGTACTCGTGTAACCATGGTAACAGCAGCCGATTATGGACAGAAATATACTAAATCACCAATGATTTATTACAAAAACTTAAAATTAGCAAGTAATGGGTGTCATTTCACATGTGATTTGATTTCCTTCATGTTCACGCGAAAATTAGTGTGCATAATGCGGCTTGATATATGATTTATTGTATTTATATTGTTGTTGTTACTATGGTTACAAATATACACGGTGGTACAAAAAGTTAGTCAACGATAAACATAATAGCCTATTCAAAGATTTCTTCGAACCCTGAAAAAGAATTTGCATGTAGTCTAGCTAACTGTGGTGTTCCGAATAATATACCGAAATAGTGTATCATCAAGCGTAATCATGTTAAAAACATAATCATCCAGATATGGTCGGTCTAACTGTAAAGGACGCGCGCCTCCTATTCGAATATTGCACTAAATAGTGCACTTTCATGATGGATTTATTATAGATGCAGTGAAGTTACCGATACATTATTTTTGTGTACTGCAAACCGATGATATATATAAAAGAAGAAAACTGAAGGTTTTGTTTAAAACGCGAATAAACAATATGTCATTATTTAGAAGCATTTCTCGAATGAAGTCCGTAAACAAGAATACATTTGTTGAGGCACCCTGTATAGTGTTCGAAATCGTACAAAATTGCTGTATTTGTCGATATCAAATGCTGACTTTCAGTTATTATAACTTTTTGTTCAGATACGGTACACACTTTTAATTTTTTATAGAGCATTGCTGATATGACTGGGCAGTTTTCTGAACAAGTATTAATTTAACTCTCAATGCAGTTATTGATTTATGCCGAATTATGTAAATCAATAATTTCATATTGTTGGAAAAAATGCCTAAAATTTGAGTTTTGGGCTACAAATGACCATGTTACATATCCTGAAACCCATGGTGTTTGGTATCAGATTATAGAACATTTTATTGTCTTTAATATGACTGCAAAATCATGCTGATTTCAGGTGTTTTTTTTGACATTTCGCCAATTATCTATAGCAAGTCAAAACGGCTAGTTTTTTGGACGCCATCTTGGATTTGGAGGTGTTCGCAACAAATTGTTTGAGGTAGACCTCTGAATTGATTTATCTCATTAAAAATACTTGCAAATAGAATAGGTTTAAACTTGTTGTGGAGATCTGGCAACCTAAGCCACTTTTTCGACTTTGGCCCTCCGCCTATAGGCCTAATGCTGCATCTTCTGGAGCCAGTGTGTGAGGGTTCACATGCCCTAGGGCAACAGTGATGTATTTTACTTTTGTGGACCCTGGCCCACATACTGCTCCTCACTATTTTCTTTTGTCTATTTTCTTCAGTTTTGTAACTTGTAATGTTGTATTATGTGCATATTATGTTAATAGTTGTGATGTATTTTACATTGTAAATGCTTTTTGGTCGAATAAATAATAATAATAATAATAATATGAAAGAAAATGTCATTTAATAGCATGCCTGAAAAAATTGGGGCTTGAAATCTCTTTTTCGTGGAGTTATAGACCTAAATCTAATAAACCATCGTCCAGCGGTTAATTGTGCAGTATACTAGCTACGTCTATTCACCCGTCGAGAAAGTTCGCTCACGGATTCCAAGAAGTGCCACAGCGCTATGCGTGACCCCTATGTGACCCGCGCTAGCTACGTGACCCACGCATACATAACAATAGGTAAGCGATTACTAAGCAAAATAACCAAACCTCGCTTAAACTGGCTACATGTAATATTCTTCATTTTTGAGATCTTTTTCCGTGACATACCTTTACAAATGTCGGCTTCACAATACCTTTACAAAAATAACTTTAAATAAGTACAATATTGTTGTAATATTATGCTAAATCAGTTAAACTCACGGTATTGACCGATATATAGTTTGATGGAGGGACGCATTCGTTTTCATTCTTAGAATCCAAATTACAGGGCTGTTCGATCTGATTTTTGTTGTGTGTGTTACATTCATCCCCATCCGTCAACTGGAAACGTTCAACTGTTCAGACGTTTTGTAAAAGAGGGACTGTCCCTTTAAATCATTGTCCCTTTAAATCTACAAGATCCGCTTTAGGATAGTAGATGTGCCATGGAATGACCACCTTACCACTCTAACAACAAGCACCAGAGGACATGGAAGTAGATTTTTCACTCCACAATGCAGCTCTCAAGTGTGCTCTTCATCCTTCTTCCCTCGCACCATCAAGGACTGGAACGCGTTAAAAATTGACCCAGCAGCCTTCCCTTCACTCGATGCTTTCAGAGCAGCAGCAGTGAGGGCCGCCTGCATCTAAACGCCCACCCCCACCCCCCCCCCCACCCCCCCCCCCCCCCCCCCCCACGTTGTTTGTGCTTTATTGTGCTGTCGCGTCTCTGTTCTTGTTTTTGTTTTATGTTTTTTGTTTGTACGTTCACTGAACTGTATGTACACCACACACGCAGTGCGTAATCTTCAGTCATGAAGCCTGCACTATACAAGGAAGAAGAAGAAGAAGAAGAAGAAGAAACGGTCACTAAATGACTCTTAAACGCCACCATATTTTTAAAATCCACATGTGCAATGCATAATAGGGATATGCAATACACACGTGTGTGATCGATAGTGTGTGTGTGTGCGCGCGTGCATGCTTTACGTATACGGTACACAAGCGCAAGCGCCTGAGAATTGAGACTCGACGACAGGCACTCGTTATTTCATAAAAAGATCTGCACAATTTGACCATTTGAACAAACTGTAAGTAACGCATCTTTACACAATGAAGTATTCATACTATATTTTGTTAAAGTAGAAAAGTGTGTGTGTGTGGTGATGTGAAATCATGATAATCATGAATATAATTGATGTCACGCGCGTAGACGAATTCGGGTACGGCATACTCATACTTGTATGAGTCAGTTAGATTTCCGCATTTTCTGATCATTTGAAAACTCATTCCAGTTATACTGCTGCAGGCGCGGCGTGCAGTGGTTATCTTCACTCATACATACATTGCGCTCTGCATTGCATTGACAATAATTAAATAACAATACACGGTTGCTGCTCCGGCTACTCAGACTCGGTCATAGATAGACAAATCTATCGCTTTCAAGGCCTTTTTGACATTATTATTGTCATGTTCACTGTCGGCATTCTAGCAATAGACGCTACCCATACACTTTGCCTTAAGCGCGACATTTGTAGCCCTATCAATACATTTAGGGCTGCTATAATACTTTAACTCACCGATCTCGTGTGTCGCTATACATGTCATTCTATAATTACGGCGATTTGGGAGATTTTACACGATTTTCCATGACTCTCCATCGGTCTTTCGCCGTTCAAACTGCCGTTAACGTACACAGATGCAATAATGACGTCATCCCACCTGGACCGATCCATTAGTTGACACAGGGGTGCAAGCGTGCAGTGCACAAGCGAGTTGCAAAGAGGTTATAATTACTATATCCGTTCAGTACGGTACTACCGTACTGAACGGATAATTATAATATAATAATTAAAATTTTGTGGGCACTTTATTTGTCCCAGCGAAAACACAAGGGAAAAGGTTCCACCCATTTTGCTGTAGATATTCAATGTGGGCAAGTGGAGAGAGTACTGTACTCGCATGCGCGGAGCAATGCGTGCAGGCTCCTCGCCAGCGTCGCCTGTATGTTGTTTTTTTCCCACAAAATTTGGCTTGTTTTTGCACTTTTAAAAGTTTTAGCCGCATTTTCATATTTTGCGAATAATCACAACTCTTTCATGCAACACCCCCCAGATGACAAAAGGGCCAGGTCGGGTCAAGGCGAAGGGAGGAGGGCAGAAGGGCAAGAGATGGCGGAAGGGCCAGAGCTGTGTGACCAACCCGGGGAAGACTGGGCACCGAGAGGCAGCCAAGCAGAACAGGTTCCTGCCCTCTAACTTCAGGAAGAAGCAGGAGTCCGAAGGTGGGTGGTCAGTGCAGTGCTGATTGTACTTAATAATTACATGATGTATTGGTGTTGTCACATATGATATCACCGGATAGCATTTAAACGGATGGCCGACGGATATAAATTTTGCAAAATCAAATGTGGGGATTTGGGCTCAGTTCAAATGCTAATTAGAGGCAAAACTGATTCTACTTTTTTTTCATGTACTGGGTCGCCAACTATTAAAGGGACCTATCATCTAGTAACATTGTCCATGTCCACAAAGCTTACTCAGAACTCTAGTGGTTCTCTCATACCTTGTTGTATTCTTATTACCAATAGAAGCATGGAACAGGTTTTGATTTTTCAAATTTCCCTTACGTATTTTGATATTTACATTTGAAGTGTCTGGATTTTTAATTATCCACTGGAAAGTTATTTCTGTATACAAAGTCTGTGTAAATATCCAGTGCTCCACACTCACCCGAAAGAAAATTTACTGTCCCCAAAATTGTATTTCATGAGTATGCTTTTTACTATTCAAAATATCACTCTTTCCTAATATCAAACCTATGATTACAGATGAAGCACGACATAAAAGAAAATAAGATTTTTTCAGTTTGTCAATGTCGGGTTGCAAATCTGCTTGCCCGATCAGGCCACCAAAATATGACTTTTATACATTTTTCTGGCCCCAAGTGCAATTTCACTGGCCCCGGGCCAGCGGGCCAGTGCGAGTGCCTTGGAATATCCCTAAGTTGCATTTTCGCTAATTATTCCCCCATATATTTAACATAAAATTTTCACATTTCAGATCACAGCATTATTATCAACCTTTCATCACTTTTTGCACATGTCAACCAATTTACTAGATCCCTTTAATGCATTTATAACATGATAAATTAGAACAAAACTTTATTTGAAATATATATCTTTTTTTATGTTACACAGGTTTCGGGCTGACGGCCAAGGCCCTTGCAGAGCACGATACATCCCATAATGACAGGGACGGCGATGCCCTCATGGGGGATGTGGGCTCCGATGCGGTGTCCATCGGGGGCGAGACTGGTGCCACTTTCCTCAGCGGGGTCACCGACTGCTCACAGCCCGCCTTCAGCCGGGTCAAGCGGTATTGGGAGTCCAGCTCTGCAAGCCACAAAGAGGTCAATAAAGGGACATTGTCCAAATCCTCATACCCTCATACCTTGTTGAATTCGTATTAACAATAAAAGCATGGGACAGGTTTCGGTTTTTCAAATTTCACTTTCATTAAAACGATATTTACGATTGAAGTGTTCAGATGTTAAATTATCCACTGCACCACGAAAACCGTGTAAAAAGTGAGTGCAATGAGTTAGTGAATGTCACTTTGCATTTTTGCTCATTACTCGGCCATATAACGTCCATTTAACTTAAAATTTTCACACAACACCCAGTGGACATGCATATCAGATATTAACAATATACATTGGATCAACCACTCGTCACTTTTTGCACATGTCAACATAGTTACTAGATCCCTTTAAGAATAATATACAGTCAAACATGTGTATAGTGACCACCCAAGGGAAACAAGAAATGTGGCCACTAAGACAGGATTGACTGTACTAATTAACTTGATCAATGATAAAATAGCACGCCCGTTTGATTGATCATCGTTGCTTTAGAAAGGCTTTACAATGATATTATTTCCCCGGTCACAACACACTCACAATCAATCCGCACATGATGTGCACATTCTACTCCCCTGGGAGCAATGCATTCTGGTAGCCATAGGGCGCACTCCACGGTATACAAGTACGATTGCATACACGTCCCACTCCTACCGGGTCCCCATTTATACACCTGGGTAGGGAGCAGCAATAGTGGATTAATTATCTTGCTGAAGGACAAGTGTATGCGATGGGCATACACAGGGTTCGAACTCTGAACTCGGATCTCCCGATTGGAAATCGCACGCTCTACCAATCTTGCTACACCATGTCCAATTATGTTAGACTTAGAGATGCTGCTTTTTACATTGTCTTTTCATCTTTGTAGATAAGTATTTTCTGATTTCTGTTTATTTTCATTTGTTATATTAGATAAGATCAGACATAAACTCTTCCAGTGACAGCCAATTTACACTAGTAATTTCCTTTAGTACAAGGCTTTGTGAAATAGATTATATCATTCTGAGTAAGAACGGGTCATTTATCACTCCTGTTCCCGTGTATATAATACATTTCATGCATGTCATTGTTTCACCCACCTTGGAATAGGCTTCCAGCATATTCTGGTTGGGCCCCCAGGGTCTTACTAAAGCTTGTTCTGCTGAAATTAAATCGTCTTCAATGGGTCAAAGCATTGTTCAGCTCGTTTTTTTATCATGTCAAATGCACATCTTTCGAGGCTAATTATTTGAATTTAAACTAGAATAAAACATTTGATTTACCATTTTACATGACCCAGATTTGTGCAGTGCTAGCAGCAGTGACGGAGGTCATACGTGAAAAGGATGGCAAAGAGACAGAAACCGAGTATTTTGCTACACTGGTGAGTTCTGTTTACTCAATTTGGTTTACTTTGGTATTAAAGGTTTAAAGCTGTTGTATTACATTTTTTATTGAGTATTATATTTGTGGCGTATAGCAGAAAATGTTGTTAAATTGTTCAACACAGTAGAATGAAGAAAAATATTGTGTACTAAATATAATAACTAATAAATAGAATAACCTTTAATTGTTTAGTAAGTTGTGTATACGTGTGATGTTATTTTTATGCAATTGGGTATAATTTTAACTGTTTCAAATAAATCAACTTATGTTAAAGGTAACGTTGAGTATTGGTCAAACTTAACTTTAGTAACCAAAACCTGCACGATTACGGTACAAACTAATAGTTATAACTTCACCATGCTCGAAAAGTATACACAATTACAAACGACAAAGTAAAACCCCTGTTATCATTCAAAAAGAGCCGTTACAACTCAAGTGTCAAATTAACTTTAGAGAAAAGCGCTAGCGTTCTAGGTCCTCCTAATACGAGACTGTAATGCGCAGTAATAGTTACCGCGCATATTCATGTGTATCGCAAGCGCCGTTCGCCTTTCGCATCGGAGGACCTAGAACGCTTGCGCCTCGCGCTAGCGTTCTCTAAAAAGTGATGGCCGGACGTCAATCACTTTTATAAATATTTTGAAAGCAAATTTCACAACAATTAGAGCATTTGAATGGGAATTATTATTATTTCCCATGTTCTTTTCGATGATCTTTCATATGGAATTGAAATCAACCAAATCCGTTACAATTAATTTTGGGGGGCACTTTGGAAATTACCAATACTCAACGTTACCTTTAAGCATGTTATTCTGTTATGTAATTAATTTTGAAATACAATCTTATGTTTAAATTAAACTTGTGAGCAATGATAATTTGTATGGAACCTTATGTTAATTAAATTTTGTGAAGCATCAAATGATGATTTCTCAAATTAAGGGCAATAGAACTCATTATAATGATCATAGGAAATATTACTAAAAGCATTATTGGCGATTAATTATCGGGAGGTAGATATTTGTATTGTGATCAGAAGTTTGACTGCTATTGCACTGTTTGTGCCACTAAAAAATGGCTTCGGGCCACCAAATTTCATTGATCCTGAATTCTACTGGCCCGTTCGAGCAAGCAAATGTAACAGAATTTGTTACTTTTTTCATAAATGTAACAGAATTTGTTACTTTTTTCATTGTTTGGGGCCACCGTGACAAGATTTAGGTTTCGGGCCACTAGAAGTTGAAAAATCTTGTTATTACTTGCCCGACTAGGCCACGATTAAGGCAAAAAGGTTAACTTCTAGCATTGGTTATTGTTTGTTTACAGATGACAACGTTAGACACTGTCGATGATGAGGAATCGATCTCTGCAGTCCTCTTCCTTCTCTCTCTCATCATCAAGAGGTAAACTCGCTACCGTAAATCGGGGTGACTTTTGCCATTTTTTTTAGATGAATGTATTTTCATCAAGCCTCACTTTTTGGAACAAATTTCTTATTGTTTCAAATATATTCCTATAGGGTAATGTAAAGAATCGGAAATAAGTTCTTACGAGCGAGACTTGATGAAAATACATCCTTCTCAAAAAGTGTCCAAAGTCACTCCGGTTTACAGTACCCATCAAGAACGATTGCCCAATTTGTGATTTTGTAGTCCTACATTTGAGCAAGAATAAGTGTACAAGGAGAAATAGCATAAATCGCTCTATCGTTTAAGCCATATTTTGTTACTGTACCTGCTTTCGTGATTTTGTAATGATTTTTATTAGTGCGAAGATCGCTATAATTCAGAAAAATCCTTTAAATTGGCAAGGCAATGTCACATTTTCAAATCAGATTTTGATGTTTAAATTGGCAACTTTATGGCAAACCAGTTAAAGTGATCCATTTATCTTTATATTTTTGTAACTTTATATTTAGACCCGAAATGCTTTAAAGTCCCCCAAAATCTGACTGGCTCCTAGCCATCTGGCAAATGTTAGTGCCAAGTCGTGCGCTAGTTTACAATGTATATGGCTCAAACGAATGTTGTACCATTGAGTTTGACATACAATAGTTTTTGACAACGGCAATTGATAGTCAAAACTATGACATGAAAATGTGTTACGCGCTCGCCCCATTCAATCTAATGTTGTAGCATAATGCGTACGTAAACATCTTTGTGCAACACAATCTAGGACCTGTGATAGTAATTACCATAACATTCCTTTGTTCCCAACTCAGAGTGCCTGCGTCAGTGCTGAAGCTCAAGTTCTCAGTCTGCTGCCAGACTCTGCTCAAGATCCTCGCCGTGCAGTCCACCGCTTCGACCTCGGTCTCGGTCGTCCGCTCCACCCTGACCTGTCTGAGCGCCATCCTGCGCGTGCAGGACGCCATTGTATGGGCAGACTCGTCCACCCTGCAAATCTACTTTGGCATCCTCAACTACACCACACACTCCAAGCCAAAGGTCTGTATTCATATTGCAATGCTAGAAATGAATTTCTTTGCCTTAGGTAATGTAAAAAATCCGAAATGTATTTAAATAGGTAAGCCTCAATGAAAATACATCTTTCTCAATAATTGGCCAAAGCACCCTGGCGGTCAAAGTCACCTCGGTTTATGGTAATTAAATCATAAAATTAAATCATAAAAACCCATTTCATTCTTCTGTCCCATTAGCCAAACAACAAGGTGCAAGAGAAGTGTGCAAGCTCCAAGTGATGATTTTTGTTCGATTTGACAAAGTGAATGGCTCTTTTCAAGTTGTACTATTTTCTCTTTGTGTTATGGCAGGTGAGGAAGTCGGCCCACCATGCAGTGGCTTCCATCCTAAGAGGAAGTAAATTCATGACCTCTCCCGACCCGCCTTCCCATCATCCTGCAGCTGGGGCCACGGCCAAGTTCTGTGTGCAACAGATAGAGCAGCATGGAGGTAGGTCCCCTTAATTCCGCCCTTGATAATGTATCTATTTAATAGGTATGAAAGTGATGTGTATGGCCTAATTGTAAGGCCAAAAAAAAAAAATTTGTTTGATTGGCGTAACGGGCAACCAAAAATTAGGGTAGGTCGGTCGGGATTTTTATTATTTTTTTATTATTTTTTTTTGTTTTTGTCAGCACAAATACACAAAAACACACACATAACACATCGAAATTCCAAATTCTATTGCAATTTTTAAATTTATTTATTTTATTTTTTATTTATTTTTTTTAAAAATAAAATTCAGAAAAACCTCTAGGGTCGGCGTGCATTAGCGCCGGTATTTTTAGGGTCGGGCGGGTTACGCCAATCCAACAATTTATTTTTCATGGCCTAACTGTGAGAATGGCCTTCAGCAAAGTGGCGCTAATATAAAGTAACAAAAAAAGTTATGTAACAATTATGGTGATTATTACATAACCCTGATTGTGCTTTCCCTAGGTCTTGGTGAGGCTGCTGCCACCTGCCACATCCTCACTCTCCTGAGGGACATCCTGGTGACCTTCCCAAAGACCAACCTGAAGTCAACCTGTGAGACCATTCTCAAGGTCATGACCCTTAGCAACGTGGTAAGTCCAACCGTCTCAATAAAATGGCTTATTGTATGTACAATATTAAAGTCAGTGACCTTCCAAAGCTGCCAAGTCTTCCTAATTCTACAGGAGGCTCGCTGAAAGTGTACAGTCACTGTAATCATAAAACGATAAGTCTAATGATATCACGCTAGGTCTATTATAAATGATACGGTTTAGTGCGCAACAAACAATTTCCTAGTCCCCAACTAGGGTTAGCTGTTTTAGCCATAGATACTCACTAGGTTAATCCTAGTTAGCTACTAAAAGATCATGTGTTCAATACCTAGCCATATCATCCAAATTACCTACAGCAATGTTCTGAAGCGCAAGTCGATATAAAAAGGATTGTTATCTTCTCCCCGCTTTTCAGCTAGTTACATCTGTATCGATGAAGGCTCTCCATGGCATGTTCACCATGCGCCCCCCGGCAACCAGCCTACCCGCTGACCTGAACGCTCAGCTGATCAATGCACTGTATGACTATCTGCCTGGAGAGAGCGACTCACAGTCGATGATGGCATGGCTAGCCGTTATGCAGGAGGCTCACCTCAACCTGTTCAGGTATGGTGTCCTTAACGTGACAAAATGAAATTAGCTCATTACTTTACTGTTTTAGGCCATCCCAACTTGTTCAGGTATGGCGTCTTTAACTTGACAAAATGAAATTAGCTCATTACTTTACTGTATGGCTCATCTCAACCTGTTCAGGTATGGTGTCTTTAACGTGACAAATAAGATTCATTTAGCACATTACTTTACTGTTTGGCTCATCTCAACCTGTTCAGGTATGGTGTCTTTAACGTGACAAATAAGATGCATTTAGCACATTACTTTACTGTTTGGCTCATCTCAACCTGTTCAGTTATGGTGTCTCTAACGTGACGAAATAGAAATTAATGTAGCTCATCAGTTTGCTTTATGGCTACTCGCTCAGAGAGCTATAGTAATTCACAGTCAATCATGGCATGGCTAGCCGTTATGCAGGCGGCTCAGCTCAACCTGTTCAGGTATGGCGTCTTTAACGTGACAAAATGAAATTAGTTTAGCTCATCAGTTTGCTTTATGGCTACTTGCTCGGAGAGCTATAGTAATTCACAGTCAATGATGGCATGGCTAGCCATTATGCAGGAGGCTCATCCCAACCTGTTCAGGTATGGCGTCTTTAACGTGACAAAATGAAATTAGTTTAGCTCATCAGTTTGCTTTATGGCTACTTGCCCAATGCACTGTGCAGTGGCTTTAGAATTCCCTATTTATATAGAATTGCCATTTAGATCTTGCACCTGAAAACATTGTTGATGTATTTTTATTGATGCAAAGCCCTTAGTTGATTTTTTAAATGCCAAGTAAAATAGGATATGAGTTAATCATTTAAATTTTATATTTTCCTTCCTATTTCAGTCTTGATGATAAACTATGCCTTGGTCAACTTCCTGTTTGTTCACATAAGCCGTAAACTGCTTTATATTATATTCCATAGAGTAGTTAAATTTTGCATTAAAGTTTATATTATTTCAATCTGTAATTTGTATTGTAAATTTCTTTCCTATTTCAGTTTTTCCTGATAAACTCTGCCTTGGTCACCTTCCCCATTTCTGTACCTCGGCTTTGATCTTCTTTCTTTTAAATTAAAATTTGGCATTTTAGGTTTTTTC
Source organism: Echinarachnius parma (assembly GCA_037951105.1). Taxonomy (NCBI): domain Eukaryota; kingdom Metazoa; phylum Echinodermata; class Echinoidea; order Clypeasteroida; family Echinarachniidae; genus Echinarachnius; species Echinarachnius parma. The sequence goes on from JBAMJV010007605.1 coordinate 38,137, forward strand.
TTTTATTTGTATTTTAATTTTGATTTCAATTTAATGTAATTTCAATTTAGTTTCCAGACTTGATGAGAAACTGTCCCATCTCTTCTCATAAGCTTTCTACTGGTTTCCATTCAAGCAATTTCTTTGTGCTTTTTTTTTAGAGATGATGAACTGTTTATTTTATTTCTGTACTTTGTAATTTCCGTCCTATTTCAGTCTTGATGAGAAGCTGTGCCTGGGCCACCTACCCCGTCTCTTCACCTCGGCTGTTCACTGCTTTTTATCAGTTTCCTGTTTATTTTATTTCTGTACTTTGTAATTTCCGTCCTATTTCAGTCTTGATGAGAAACTGTGCCTGGGCCACCTACCCCGTCTCTTCACCTCGGCTGTTCACTGCTTTTTGTCTGACAAGGCTGAAGTGGCAGTGGCCGCATCAGGTGTTCTCAAGGTAAAATCTTTTAAAAGCACTAAGTAAGGCAGGTCATTTCCATATCTGTAAAAGCATTTCAGACTGGACGTAATATTCCATTTAATTTTATTTATTTCAACCAAATATCAAAATACATGACATAAAATACAAGAAAATCAACAAATGGTTGAGGTGCCCCTTGAAAGCAAAGCTTCTAAGCCTAGCACCTTAAAAACATAATAAACTAATTAACTAAATACAATTTTACAAATAATTTCAAATTAAGCATGAGGCAAAACAACTAATACATCACATACACACCATAATAGAAAAAACAGATTAGGGATTGAAATAAAGCAGAAGATAAAAGAAGGATAAAGGGGTCAAGGAGTAGAAGAGTGAAATATAAGGAATAGGAATGGAACACAAATGCACGACAATATACAAGATAAGAATATAACAACAAATATGGACGCTACTCATATAATAATACTTGCAAATATAACTCAATTATCATTACTATAAAACAATGTGGGTATACTTTCAAATGACTAATTATAGTTTTGAGTAAATCTATTACCATTCTCGGTTTGAGTGGATGAAAGAATTGTTCACATTTTCACTTTTAAATTTGGCTCTAATGATCCTTGGTTTAAAGGGTCCAACACCCCAAAAATAATTTTGTAATAAATTAAAGATAATTGTATTAGTAGTACATTCCACCAAAAAATTAAAAATAGGTTTCCAGAAAAAATTATATAATTTGAAAACTCATCACCATACTAAATTATGAGTGCATAAGTCTGCAGAAGAAGACTACTCTATTGCAGTTTCAAATGTTTTGTGCTTCCGGGACCTAAGGCCCTGATCTGGTAATTAACTGCATTGTTTATGAATTACACAACCCTTTGCAAAGTGGTGGACATATATTGATTATATCTAATTACGGTACACAAAACATACCAAGCCAGTGTTGTTCCTTGCGTGTTGGTCTCCTTTTAGCAAAATAAAATGCTTGATGAGAGTCTGTATAACTGATCGATAACTTTCTTGAAGACATTTTCCAAGTGTAAGATCTTGGCCCCGTTGCATACAGAGATGCAATCGATTGTAAGTTACAATTAATTGTTTGTCAGAAAATGTGCATGTTTCAACCAATCAGAATTGCGCATTCAGAACACATGATCTGCCTTACAATCGTTTGTATCTCTTTCTGCAACAGGGCTCATATCTGTTTGCACCTTTGACAACTGAATTGTCGTGAATTGGTTAGAAAACTTTAAAATTAATGGTGATTCACCAAAATGCCTCTAAGGTTTGTCTTCCATTAATAATATCTAAGGATAATAGTTTAGAAATGGTCAACTTTTATTCCAATACCTGTCAGCGCTATTACTGAATAAACTTACCAAGAATGTGAAACCGTTTCATTGAGGGATTGTGTGAAAGATGTTCCATGCTATGAAGGGATGCTTTCATAGAAGTCATGACCATTTTACCCATCATTGATTGTATTTCTATCAGACGCTTTTGAGTGAGTGCCTGAAACCTGCCAAAGACGTCAAGCCATCTAATGCGGGAGTTGTGCGCACGATGTTCCAAGCCGTAGAAGGAGGACTGTCCTACAAGTACCACTCCTCCTGGGGTCTCGTCATGCAAGTATTGGCTGCATTCTTTGAGGTGAGTTTAAAAGTCCAGGGGGGTGTTTCCACAAAGATACTAAGTTGAACTTAGATTTAAACTCTGTTTAGCTGAATATTGTGGTAGGCCGTTAGTAGCCTTGGAATATAAAAATTACCCCCCCCCCCCCCCCCCAAAAAAAAAAAAAAAAAAAGTATTTTAGACTCCCCCCAAAATATATATACCAATAACATCAAGGCTCCTTGGTAATAACAAATATTGATGATTTTTATCAACATTTATGCCTTGAACTGTTTCAACAACTTTACAAAAAAACTAACAGCTTTCCATAATATTGTCAAGCAATTAATTAATTAATGTAATAACATGGAATCTAATGTTTTGTTGAAAATTGTAAAATAAATCAATAAATAAAATAACCTGGAATCAAATGCTTGGTAATAAGATCTTGCGTTTCCATCCCTTCTCGTTCGTGGGCATACAGGCGTATGGCAGTTCTGGTCACCGCTTCATGTCCAAGTGTATCCAGACCATGTGTGACCTGCGGGGGTCACCGCACTTTGCCTACAGACAGGAACTGGACAAAGCCATGGGGGCGGCCATCTTGGCAATGGGGCCTAGACTTGTGCTACAGTCTGTTCCTCTGCAGATAACTGGAGATGAGTGAGTACTTTGCTTCTTGTATAGTAGTAAGAAGGAGGATACATATGTGAAATTAGAGATGAATTTCAGTATTAAAAGTCGTTTTAGACACTTATTAGTGACTAGGAAACAATTGATCTTGTTTTATTATTATTTTGCTATACAAGTAGAGTATTGGGAACATTAATTACAATCGTTTTAGTGTTGAAAGCAGATGGAAGTTAAAACCATTCATTTTTGCCAATTTTATATATATCTTGGGAATTGAGCTGATGCAAGTCATTTTAGAAGTGCGTATTAACACGTTCAGGACTGACTGGTTTTGCTATAACATGTATTCTCCATAGACCCATGCCCGAGTATATTTGGGACCATTCCTGAATGGGTGGGTTAATCAGGGCTCGACACTCGCACTGGCCCGCTGGACGGGCCCGGGGCCAGTGAAATTGCACTTCGGGCCAGCAAAAATGTATAAAAGTCATATTTTGGTGGCCCGATCGGGCAAGCAGATTGTTAACCCAACATTAACAAAATAAGACAAATTTTTTTTTTCTTCCATGTCATGCTTCATCTATAATCACAGGTTTGATCAGGAAAGAGTGATATTTTGAATAGTAAAAAGTTGACTCATGAGATAAAATGTTCGGGCCGGTAAATTTTTGTTTCGGGCCACCATAAAAGGGGAAGAAATTATTTCACCGGCCCGACCGGGCCACTGACAAAAAGGTTAGTGTGGAGCCCTGGTTTAATATTCAAAAAGAATATTGAGAACAGAAATTAAACCCATTGTTTCCCTTATACTATAAGTTTGAAGAATATATATTCAAAGAATAATTGTACGTTAATCTATATCAAACAGTACATCAATCTTCAAGTAATATTTTGACGGAAGAAATTAAAGGGGACCACCAGGCAAAGAACAACACATAATTATATGTTTTGGTACCGTTGTGTGATATCAAATAGATGCCCAACACTTTGCAAAGGGTTGTGTAATTCATAAACAATGCAATTAATTACCACCACTTACGGAACCATTATCAGTAATGGCTCCATGATTCTGTACGCGCCAAACGTCTGGGAGTGCGCCAATTCTATTCATGCGTACACGTTTGGAAACAATAGAATCACAGAATATGCGTTCGTCCTAGACAAAAGGTAGTCTTTGTATGCAGACCCATGAACACATGTTGTAGTATGGTGATGCATTTTCCAATTATAATTTTTTTTTCTGGAAACATATTTTTCTGACCTTTTTGGTGGAATGGACTACTAAATGTTAGCTTTTACTTATAAGAGTATTATTTTTGGATGGTGGTACCCTTAAAACTCCATATTTCTGAGCTTTTGATTGCTGATTGTACAGACTTTATCCTGCCCATTGTCCTGATAATAAAAGTTATACATACCTTATCTCCTCCATCCCCAGAGATGACTATGAGTTCCCTCGGAGTTGGTTGCTTCCCGTCATTCGAGACAGCGTGGCGAACACAGAGCTGCAGTTCTTCACCAAGTACTTCCTGCCCCTGGCTGCAAGACTACGAACCAGATGTAAGTTGCAGCGCCTTAACCCCTTGCCTACTGTAACCTAGTGGTCTATGTACTAAGTCTATGGGGGGTTTCAGAATCTTAAGGGAACTTGTTAACCCCTTGCCTACTGTAACCTAGTGGTCTATGTACAAAGTCTATGGGGGGTTTTAGAATCTCAAAGGGAACTTGTTAACCCTTTGCCTACTGTAACCTAGTGGTCTATGTACAAAGTCTATGGGGGGTTTCAGAATCTCAAAGGGAACTTGTTAACCCTTTGCCTACTGTAACCTAGTGGTCTATGTACTAAGTCTATGGGGGGTTTCAGAATCTCAAAGGGAACTTGTTAACCCTTTGCCTACTGTAACCTAGTGGTCTATGTACAAAGTCTATGGGGGGTTTCAGAATCTCAAAGGGAACTTGTTAACCCTTTGCCTACTGTAACCTAGTGGTCTATGTACTAAGTCTATGGGGGGTTTCAGAATCTCAAAGGGAACTTGTTAACCCTTTGCCTACTGTAACCTAGTGGTCTATGTACTAAGTCTATGGGGGGTTTCAGAATCTCAAAGGGAACTTGTTAACCCTTTGCCTACTGTAACCTAGTGGTCTATGTACTAAGTCTATGGGGGGTTTCAGAATCTCAAAGGGAACTTGTTAACCCTTTGCCTACTGTAACCTAGTGGTCTATGTACTAAGTCTATGGGGGGTTTCAGAATCTCAAAGGGAACTTGTTAACCCCTTGCTACAGGAACCTGGTGGTCTATGTACAAAGTCTATGGGGTTTTCAGAATCTTAAAGGGAACTTGTTAACCCCTTGCCTACAGGAACCTGGTGGGCTATGTACAAAGTCTATGGGGTTTTCAGAATCTTAAAGGGAACTTGTTAACCCCTTGCTACAGGAACCTGGTGGGCTATGTACAAAGTCTATGGGGGTTTCATAATCTTAAAGGGAACTTGTTAACCCCTTGCCTACAGGAACCTGGTGGGCTATGTACAAAGTCTATGGGGTTTTCAGAATCTTAAAGGGAACTTGTTAACCCCTTGCTACAGGAACCTGGTGGGCTATGTACAAAGTCTATGGGGTTTTCAGAATCTTAAAGGGAACTTGTTAACCCCTTGCCTACGGGAACCTGGTGGGCTATGGAACCATGGAATCTCAACATGTTTTACCTTTATTTCATAATAACACATCTTAAAAAAGTGGGGGGATGACTTGCTAGGTGCTACAATCCCTGGTTTTGTCGTTCCTGAAATTCTAGCCATGCAGGATTCTGCAAAGGTTCCTCAATCTTGATGCAGCCTTCTATTAAATCGTAAAAATTTGAAATATTCCAAAATATATAGCCAGCATTTAAATTGTCTGCGGGGAGCAAGAAAGTTGAGGAGAAGACGCATGAGATGCTGCAATCTCAGGTCTCGTCGTTGCTCTCAAGCCATCCAGGATTCTGCAAGTGTCTCTCAAATCTTGATGCAGCCTTTAATAAGCCAGTTCGGAGTTACGTTTTGCGCATGTGCAATACAAAGGTCAATCATACAAATTCGGCATTCATCAAATTGAAAGGACTGGATAAGGTTCTTTACTTGTTATTCTTGAGTACATCGATTGGAAATTCCTTGATGCGAAGGTTGATCAATTGTTCTCATGAAAGTAACAAAGGATATCCCATGACAACCATCTGCCACTCTGAACATGACTGCACAGAGTAAAGGCTTTATATCCTACCCATGATTGTAGAATTCAATGGTCAAGGGGTCAAACGTCCCATATGCTATCTCCGAACTGGTGTATTGAATCATGAAAATTTGAAATATTCCAAACTGTTCCCCCTTTATTTCATGATCATGGAGCATTGAAAGTGTCTGAAGAGGGCAAGAAAGTTGAGGAGAAGACGCATGAGATTCTGTAATCTCGGGTCTTGTCGTTGCTCTCAAGCCATCCAGGATTCTGAAAGTGTCTCTCCAATCTTCATGCAGCCTTTGATGGAATCATGAAAAATCATGAATATCTAACAAATATTTTCTATTATTTTATGATAATACAGCATTGAAACTAACTGAAGAGGGCAAGAAGGTAGAAGGAAAGACTTACGAAGTACTGCAATCTCAGGTCTGGTCTTTACTGCCGGGATTCTGCAAGAGTCCAACGGATCTGGCCACAGCCTTCAAGGGAATCGCAAAGATCCTGGGGACAGCTCTTAACGAGAGACCGGACCTGCGGATGGACGTCTGCGCTGCTCTTAGGAACCTCATCACCAAGAATCTGGAGCATGGTATGGAAGCAAAATGGTTTCAGTAGTGTTGTAAATGCATTTATTTGAGTTATTGTGAGTTTAGATAAGAACTGCTCCCTCATTCTCTGTATCTTAAAATGATGTATACTGGCACGGAAAATGTTTGAGTACATAATGTTTGAGTACGGAATGTTTGAGTACGGAAAACATTTGAGTACATAATTATATTGGCAATAGTTTACAACAAACAGAATTGAACACAGCAGGGAAAAATAGATATGAACTGTATCTTCTTCAATGACCTAATACAACAAACTATATTGGCAAGTCAAATGTTCCAAACATGGAGAACATATTGCCAATAGGATAGAAGAAACAAAATTGAACGCAGCAGGGACAATTTGTTTTGCATTGAACTTGATGCAAGATTACAGGGGCTCTTTTTTTGCATTTCAGAGGCTAAATCGCCCTGAGCGCGCTTGTATTTGTTTTCCACTGGAACCCAGGCTAGTGTACGTAAAATAACAGACATGTACCTGTGTCCAGTATGAAAGAAACAAGGAAAGAAAACAATGGAATCGCAAAGATCCTCAGGACAGCTGTGAATGAGAGACCAGACCTACAGATGGACATGTGTGCGCTGCTCTCAGGAAACTCATCATGGTATGCAGAGGAGATGATTTTAGTACCCTTGTCTTATCACTAAAGGGAAAAACAACCAACCCCCCCCCCCCCCCTCCCTTCCGATAAACTACTTTTATTTTGGTTCTCTGTACGTAAAAACAAAATTTCATGCCAATATTTCTAACGTTTGCCCTGTAAGCTTTGCCCTTTGCCCATTGGCTTTGTCCTATGAAAAGAGTATATTTTGTACTAAATCAAATATTCTACAATGAATTTGTTTTATTGTTTTCTCTTTGTTTTGTTTTGTTTTTTCAACAGAGGAGAATCGTGCAGAGCTTGCACGCTTTGACAAGAACTTCCTGCCCATCCTGTTCAACCTATACACGAGTGGTAACTCCCGACAGGACCCCTCCCTATTCGCTGTCCTGGAGACCACCAAGGTCTACCTCCAGATTGCAGACCGGAAGGTAGGCAATAAAGAACATTTACACCCAATATTAATTACAGTCAAACCTGTCTTAGTGGCCACCTGTCTATAACAGTCATATTCACTGTTCTATAGACCACCAAGGTCTACCTCCAGATTGCAGACCGGAAGGTAGGCAGTAAAGAGAATTCCACCCAATATAAATTACAGTCAAACCTGTCTTAGTGGCCACCTGTCTATAGCAGCCAACTTGTCTATAGTACCCAACCTGCCTAACGTGGCCACCTAAAGTGATCCCCTGCCAAGAAGAGGTGATATGGAACCTGTCTAGTGAGGTCACCTGGCTGTCTGAAGTACACGTACGTTCACGCACGGTATCTTACGGGCGCGGCCATGTTTATCCACGCAGCACGCAATATTTGAGGGCAGGTCCAAGCTAATGTCCCCCTTGATGGTGAAAATTCATCTTCATTTTAGCTTTACAAATTTGGTATCATTTCAAAGCTAAAAGTCTGAAGTTTAGATTTTTAGTACAGAAATTTGCATAATATGCATATTTAACGAGTAGTGAGCATCTAATTTGCATATTTCAAATATTAGCGTGACGTACGGGACATTGTATTTCTATTTTTAATTTTTATTTTATCAATCAAGCTTTAATTTCATATATGGGGACTAGTGAAACTAATCACTAGCAATAGTTGACCAAATTTTTAAGTGTCAAAATTAATTAATTATGCTATTTAGGGCGTGTCCAAACTGCAATGTCCCGTACGTCACAAAAATGAACACCTTTTAAAAATATTTCAGTATGAAACACTTAATTTTTTTCTTTCATATTTTGTGAAGTTCTAATTTATCATACTCTTGACTGGCTAGCTAAGTTTTATGAAAACAGCATTTTTCGTTTTGATTTTATTAGCTAATTAAGACATGTGACGTACGGGACAAAAGTGTGCTTACGGGACATTTTCAGTGTTAAAGCAATGGCAAGCCAGGTGAAAATTATTTGTTTTGTGTTTTACCACTGATTATCATAATAATTCTTGCTTAGATAGTCTTAAAAATTTCAGAATAAATAGGTCTTACCTTTAGGAGTTACCTCTAAAAGTAATTACATAATTACCACATCATACTTCGCGTTATAGCTACATACTGATGAAAATGTGTCTGGAGGGGGAAATTTGAAATACCTCATAATTACCTTTAAATAATTATCTAAAATACTAGACAGTCAATTTGAGTGGGGAAACTGCATGTCAATGAAGGAAATATAGTATTACATTGGTTCAGTACACCGAGACCTTCCAAACAGGTTCAAAAACTGCAAGAAAGTGCTAAAAAGGCACAAAATATTTTTAGTTTTTCTTCTAAATAGTCCCATGTGTAGGATTTCATGTAAGTTGCCAAATTTCTGATGATTCTGTTTAATTTTCTCATATTCAAATCTTTTTTGTCAATATTGAAAGTCATTTACATCAGATAGATGTATCCCACATCTTTTGAAGCCAAATAAAATATTAATTCTTAATTAGTTATTAGCATAATTAATGCAAATTATCGGATTTCAGAGCTTTAATTTGTTAAAGTCTTATTATAATGTATTGCGGAAGCTGTTTTTGAGTTTTAAATCATCACAATATTGAATAAATACAATAAGAACAAATATATTGCAAAATGGACCCAAAGATTTAAAAATAAAAGCAGGAAAATGACAAATAAAACATGATGGAAAAATGTCCCGTACGTCACATGTCCCGTACGTCACGCGCATACCTATTTTCTTTCATTAATTATCATGGGATAAAAGGTCATAATTTTTTTTTTTTTTTTGCAGTGCGTATATTAATGGTTACTAAATGCATATATCAGGAATAAGTTGTTATCTGCCATGTAGATTCAGAGAGTTTTCATAATACACATTTTTTTGTTAAAGTCATAATTTCTCTGGTCCCGTACGTCACGCTGCATATTTATTAGCATAATTAAATTTTAACGAGCGTTTTGAATATTTTTTTTTGCATTTTAGGAAGGGACTACAAGTAGCTTTCCAAAGCACAAAAAAGATTCCAGATCATAGCTCCTTCCTTTGAATAAAATTCAATTGAAAGCTGTGAATGTCCCGTACGTCACAAGTCAAATAGCTTGGACCTGCCCTCGAATATTCATCTTTTTCCCTTTTTTCTCTTCGCCGTAAAAATACAACTTCATCGATGAGCTTAACCAATCAAATATCTTAGAGCTGTTCAAAAATGAATAATTCATAACGTATCTCATACATATGTAAATTATTAAAAAATGCCAATTTGATTTTAAAATTTACCAAATTATTTCAAATTTTAGCCTCAAAATTGTCTTTGTAATCGATCATAAATCACCAAAAAATACGATAAATGTAAGGCTATTTTGTAACTTTCATACAAATAATTTGGAAGTTTTCCCAGACTAATGTTTGGTATATTTTTAAAGCTCTGGGTATGAACGAGGGTATGCCGTGTTTACATTTTTGCTTCTATTTTTTCCCTGTATATTTTGAGCTCACGAATTCTACCGAAATCAGGTAATTTTACACTTTTTTTGCAGCGAAATATGCATCGTTGCATTTAACCGATAATACGCGACAGCAACGTGACAACATCTTTTATTCCATGGTATTACTAATTTAATTAGGGTTGTAGTTAACTAAAATAATGGTTATTTTATTATCTTGCTCGAAACATTTTGAGTTGTACTGATTTCAAGATCACTTCCAAAGCTGCAGAAATTCAATCTCATCGGAACGTTCTTCGTTAATGCGCCCAGAGCGCCCCGTACACAAATGGATCGCACACCGATACGTTGGAACGATTTTCAGCTGCTTTTGTTCGCGTCAGCTGTTCTGTGGCCAAAAATATCATCAAAGTGATTCTGAATGGTATTAAATCACTATAAATATGTGAGATATCATTTTGAAATCGGCATGGGTGTGAAAATAATATTATTTAGTTATTATTTGTTTACATAAATACAAATTAAAAGTTCTCGAAAATTAAGAAATTAAACAATTAAATATACATGGCAAATGTTGATTTTTACGGGACTACGACATTGTTTTCTCTATGGCAATGTACGTGCATTGTGCGTGTCTACAAAATATGACTTTGTTCTGAATGTTGCATGCTGAGAGTAGTAGGATAAGCTTATAATAATAAGGGTAATTTTCACTGGTGACATAATATTTTGCTATAAAAAAAATTAAACAAGCAAGTTCAGAAACATGTGACTTGCTCTGTGCCACAATTATATTTAGCGACAAATCTCCGCCAATAATATTATGTAAAGCGCTGCTGACAAATCCTTCGCCAACAAATTCAATTTATAGTACTTACAAATACTCTGCCAGAAATTGCTGTATTCAATTTAAAGACTTGTTGAATTAATTAATAATAATAATAAATGAATTGAAAATTAAATACTTCTCTTCGCAGCGTAATGTGGAACTGGTTTTTGCTATTTTGTAAAGACTAAAATGTACCGGTATATATGTTTATTCGGATTATGTGATGTCACCGGATAATGTGTTTAAAAGTGTTATTCTATTAAAAGTGTTATTCTATTAATCGTAAAAATTCTCCTTTTCTGATGCTGACTGGGTGGGGGCACGTGACTCCCATGATAATATCCATGTAGTTATGCCGTTGTCTGACGCAGGTCTGAATTAATTAATCAATTAATGGGGAGTTCCTTATTTTATACCGGTTTTTACCCTTTGATTTTAATATGTAACGATTCATGATTTACATTTTAAATACATTATGTTTAAATGTAAATCATGAGCTGCATAGGACAGTGTAAAACTTTGTTAGCAATTTGTTTCTGTAATATCCCCACTCCAATGATGAATAATATAGAATGAAACACCACACAACACAAGCATCAATCTGACAACTATTTATTTCAAGCCAAAACAAAATGAAGACAAATTTTATCATAATTAATATTTATCATTTTATGTCAAACATATATCAGAAAACTTCATATTTATGTTTCACATTACCATCATAAAATATCAATCTCTCAGTCTATTATAACTATAAACTTAAATAGAAACACTAAAAACAATTATAACAAAGTTATTATAGCAATGAAATAGGCCATCCATTCCCATTTGTCTGGATAGTCATGATAGTGTATTGTCTAATGCGCAATTCACTACACCGAATACAACGTATGGGACTGGGTAAACGGTAGTGCATATGAGCTGTTGTCCAGTTTAAGCCGAAGTTTATGGAAACGTAACTTTTGCAGAAAAAATGGAAGCAAGACTTTGAATATACAGTATTTTCACAGATATATCAAATATTCAGGTAGTATATGTGATTAATCCAGGAAAACTTCAGATTATTAAAAAAAAAATGAAATTAATGGGTCGTAATTTTCAGAGGACAATGACTCACACGATCACGTCTTTTACTAGAAAGGCCTCGAGAAATACGGTAATACAAAATGTTTCGATCCCTTATTAGTCAAATCTTTTTCTGATTTTGGAAGAAAAATATATTCCCTACGGAATTCCAAAACGAATTTTATCAATTCATCCTTAAACTTTAGAAATATGGGGTAAAACGAACACTTGTAGATTTTATTTTCGTAACAAAATTCATAGTTATATAGCGCCACGCAGTGTTGGCTCACAGCACAGTCCGAAGGAATGGCAGCCACCGTAAGTTAGCGATGTGCGCATTCCGTGAACGTACGTGAGTAGCCACTACTCATGTTTCCCTTAGGGGGTCACTATGGGCAGGTTAGATCAATGAAAGACATGTATGAGAAGAACATTCAGTGAACATTTATTACAAATCAGTAGAGCTGAGTCAAACCGGATATTTTGCATTTCGAATATGAGTCGTGTAAAAACGGTCGGATATCGAATATCCGAAAAAAAATAAATAAATAAATAATTTATTTTAATTTATTTTAATTTTTTAATTTTTTATTTTTAAATAAATATTCTGTCCGTTTTTTCAATTAGAATCGGCAGTACAGTGTGATGTTAGTGTACAAACTGCTGTCAAGATGAAATACTTCGATATATCATCCTTCTAAATTTGGCACTCACTATACCACTTGTATATTAATCCTCTTACCTTTGGTTTATTATTTGTTTTGTTTATTTGTAATTTATGTAAAATACCTTAACTTTTAACTTTAGCAAAAGATAAGCAGGGTTCAATGTGCCATTTTCTGATCGAATCTCTCGAATGGGGATTTTTTTTTTTTTTTTTTTTTTTTTTCGGATATTGGTATCCGAAAATTTGTATTCGGTATCCGACCTTCACGGTCGGATATCGAATAGCCATTCGATTTGACTCAGCTCTACAAATCAGTAAAGAAATCGGAAAGTTACAACCATTTGAGAGATTAAAAGTTTTTTTCTTTCTTCAAAAGTGCCATTGACTTTGACATCATATACATTAAGGTCTACCTCCAGATAGCGTAACATCCAAGCGCTCGTCTTTGACTCGGGCAATATGAATCTAGTTCAGGCAATATTTGTCGTGTCGCCCTCAAGGCCAGTCAATATTGTTTAAATATTGTTATGTTGTATTTCATATGTTTTTACAATATGCAATACTTATTGGCAGTCGCCCTCAAGGCCAGTCAATATTGTTTAAATATTGTTATGTTGTATTTCATATGTTTTTACAATATGCAATACTTATTGGCAGATTGTCAACACAAAGACTTTTATGAATGTAAAAATGTGTATTATGATCGAATATGTCCACTGAGTGATGTTTGTTTATTTCACATCAATGGCCGAGTAATAATTGAAAATGCAAAGTGATATTTGCTAACTCATTGCCATAACTTTGTACACAATTGAAAATGATCCCAGGGAGACTTTCAAATGTGAACACATTTCAATCATAAATATCTTTAATATAACTATCTTTATAAATATTCAGTTTATTATCATATACATTAAACCTTGTGCTCCAGCTCATCGCAAACATGTTGGACAAGGCCTGTCAGAAGCTGGAGAAGGAGACCGCGGATCGGCAGCACGCCGTCATGGATCTGGTCATTGCCATGGCAACCCACCTTGATGCCGAGCACATGGCCAAGCTCTATACAATGATCACTCCATTGCTGGAGGTAAGCAAGCTAGCTTTGGGGCATTCTCTACCTCTACCTCTACCTCTATGCAGACATAGGAATTATATCCGTTCTTTTTGTCATTCCGTGGACACATCTTGGTAGTGAATGTCACTTTTGGTTAAAAAAAAACGATAATTTATATCCGTTCTTTTTGTCATTCCGTGGACACATCTTGGTAGTGAATGTCACTTTTGGTATAAAAAGAAGGATACTTTATCTCATTATATCCAATCTTTTTGTCATTCCGTGGACACATCTTGGTAGTGAATGTCACTTTTGGTAAAAGAATGGTACTTTATCTCATTATATCCGTTCTTTTTGTCATTCCGTGGACACATCTTGATAGTGAATGTCACTTTTGGTAAAAGAATGGTACTTTATCTAATTATATCTGTTCTTTTTGTCATTCCGTGGACACATCTTGGTAGTGAATGTCACTTTTGGTAAAAAAACGATACTCTATCTCATTACCGTATTTGTCGGTGTATTACCCGCTCCGATGTATTAACCGCACCCCCAACTTTGGCCATTTTTCCATGAAAAAAAAAAAAAATTTGATAGTATAATTCTTGATTTTTAGTCTTTAGATGGTCAGCATTTTCTTAGGAAAGGTACCAAAAATAGCTTATCTATCAGAGAAGTTTTGCCTATGAATTTTGTTTTATTTACTGAAGCCTCCGAAGTAAATAAAGAAAATTATCAGGCCTTCTTCACAGCAGAAGAATCTATAACTTCTGTTGAATTTGCCACACGGATCACTACACATGGGACTACATAAAACGTTAGACAACAAAACAAAGATTTCACCAATAAAACAATCAGAACGGAGATTTTTAAAAAAATGTACCTTAATGTTATTCCTTCTTTCTAGTTCAAATTATGTTGAATCTACTCTTGAAAACTGTTTCAGGGGATAAGAAATTACAATCGTTACTTGCGAGTGCATTGTACTGATATATACGATCACGATGTTGTCATGTCAGCTCACATGTTTTGAAGGGTGGATTATTATTTGAGTATTAGCACTCAATAGTTTAGCATAATTTTGATGACATATCGAGTGCTACAGTGTACAATGTACCAATTTCTTATTTAGCACATGCGGAAATCGCACACGTGTGTGCATTCAGCGGCGTGGCCTTTCACCTGAACGAGGGCGCGCCTGTGCTACCCGCAGCGCTAGCATGCACACCGCCAGCGCGCACCGGGGCGGGGCGGCGGCTTGGGGTCGCGTCGGGAAAGAGAACTCCCGCCTGATTTGAGCTAGCTGCTCGGCCAGTCGCGCGGGTGCATGTTAGGATTCGTACTAAGATCGTGAATCTTCCAAGCCGCTTTCGCAGCAACAACGAGCAATATTTAGGAAGAGGTAAAAGAGAAACAAAAGACACTGCATGACTTGTTTTGGGGGGAATATGCTTGTATTTTCCGTGCATCGTATGAGTATGAATGCCTTGCTGCGGTGGACTTTGGTCACTTGTGAATCTTATCTCCGTGTATTATAACCGCATCGTAATTAAGGCCCGGCGCTGGCTAGGCAATTTGCGTGTACAATTTTCCTATCTCCGTGTATTGACCGCTCCCCCCATTTTGGAGCTTTTTTTTGGAGAAAAAAGGTGCGGTTAATACACCGACAAATACGGTAAATCCATTCTTTTTGTCATTCCGTGGACGCATCTTGGTAGTGAATAGTGAATGTCACTGTTGGTACACAATCATGCATTTTTCACCCGTGTAAGTTGGTTCGGTATAACATTCATTTTCCAAAGACCCATAGCCGATATTTTTCCAGGTCCAGGACCAGTCTGGAATGGTTCAGAAGTCAGTTTTGTTGTGTTTTAGAGGTACACTTCAGCAAAAAACGGGGGCAAAATTAACAATGATGATTTCAAGTATGGCTTCAATGTATTATAGCCTGCCTTTAAAAACTGCTGAATTATTATTGAAAGTATACTATTTATAAATAGTAATAGTGATAGCACAGCCCCGATGTATGCACAATTGTGAAATAAATTTCCATCAACATGTTGCCTAAAATGATTTGAAAATTCCTGAATTCCAAAGTTTGTGATATAAAAAAAAATGCTTATCTGCTAAATATATAGTCAGTTAGTAGAGAGCATAGCTTTCGATCATAGAAACTTTGTCAGGGCAAAAAGGACAATTTGTATGTTTATTATAGAATGATTGTGTTGAACTTTAACCAACTTTAACTTCAACTTTAACTTTAACCATTCATGATCTTTGTTAAACATATTGTTATATTGATGTACATGTCATTTTGTATGTTTGGATAATAACAACATCTAACGCTCAAACACTTCCAGAGTACCGACCGGACGATGCAGAAGAAGGCGTACCGTGTCCTGGAAGAACTCTGCGAGGGAGCGTCCCCCTCATCCCAGGAATTCCTCCAGGAGAATCTGGACAATCTGCAGACCAACCTCCTCAAGTCTCTCTCAAGCTCATCTCCATCTTCCAAGGCAGTAAGCAAGCAAATATATTAGTTATTCTTTTATACATGATCCTTTAACTTTATTAGATTTTCCCATAAAGTGATATTTGAGGCTTCATTCGTATCTCAATATCCAGGGCTCGACACTAGCAAATGCCCTATTGCCCAGGGCAAGTACAAATTCATGTCGGGCAAGTAAAATTTAATTAATAGACTAGTTTGGTTGCCCGATCGGGCAACTAACATATCTACATGCATTCCTTGCAGCCTCGCTTGAGATGTCTCCATTATGACTCTGCTTTCCTATTGGTTTTCAAATACTGTAAGAATAAGTCTGTCTGTCCAAATAGGCCACCACATATATGGTCAAGAATGTGCCATGAAAGAATATATAAGGACTTTAATTTAGGGACATGCACAGTTTCAGTCGTTCAAGTTCTATTCACGCTCAAATTCATTTACCGTTCCCACTCTCACTATAAATCGCGTTATATTTCTTGCAGCCTCGTTTGAGATGTCTCCACCACATGGTCAAGAATCTGCCCTCGAAGAACGAGGACTTTCTCGTCGCCGTCCTGCCAGAGGTCATCCTGTGTACCAAGGAGATCAACCAGAAGGCCAGAGCGTCTGCGTTTGGCTTACTCGTCCAAATTGGCAACACTCTCATGGACTGGTCGGATCAGCCGAGGGAAAGTGAGTGAATGTGTTCCGTACTAGATTTTTTTTATCCCATAGACTGAGTTGATACACTACCCACCAGGTTCCCATAGGCAGTGGGTTCATCTACTGGCCTATCACATTTTCAATCCATGGAAGTCATTATATGTAAAGAGATATATCTGAAGTTTGAAGGGGACCACCAGGCAAAGAACAACACAACATTAAATGTTTTGGTACCAATTTGTGATATCAAATAGATACCTAACATTTTGCACTATTATTTCCTGGTTCCGTACGGGCCAAACATTTGCGAGTGCGCCAATGCTATTCATGATAGAATCCCAGACAATTCGTTCGCTCTGGACAAAGTAGTCTTCGTACATGCAGACCCATGAACGCATGCTTAGAATGGTGATGCGTTTTCCAATTATATTTTTATGCCCCCGCCAACGAAGTGGCCGGAGGCATTATGTTTTCGGGTTCGTCCGTCCGTCCGTACGTACGTACGTCCGTACGTACGTCCGTCCGTCCCGTTTTCGTTCTCGCGATATCTCAAGAACCAGTTGACGGATCAATTTCAAACTTGCTTTGAGTGTACATATCGGGGTGACAATGATCTGATTAGATTTTAGGGGTCATGAGGTCAAAGGTCAAGGTCACAGGACTCAATATATATGCAAAAATGCCTCGTTGTCGCGATATCTCAAGAACTGGTCGACGGATCAAATTCAAACTTGGTATTAGTGTAGATATTGGGGTGGCAATGATCTGATTAGATTTTGGGGTTCATGAGGTCAAAGGTCACGGTCACAGGACTCGATGTATGTGCAAAAATGCCTCGTTCTTGCGATATCTCAAGAACCGGCTGACGGATCAATTTCAAACTTGGTATGAGTGTACATATCGGGGTGCTACTGTTCAGATTAGATTTGGGGGGTCATGAGGTCAAAGGTCAAGGTCACAGGACTCGATATGTATGTGAAAATGGCTTGTAATGGCAAAATTTCAAGAACTGAATGTCAGATTTCAATCAAACTCGGTATCTGAATGTATCATAAAGAGTCAACGTAGCCATAAAATGTTGGGGTCATGAGGTTGAGGTCAAGGTCACGCCCACGGGACTCATTATACATTCAAAAAAGCTTGTAATGCCAAAATCTCAAGAACTAAATGTCAGATTTCAATCAAACTTGGTACCTGAATGTTTTTTAGGGAGCCATCAAAGATTAGGGTCATATGGTCAAGGTCATAGGACTCAAAATATATGAAAAATATTTTTTTTAATTAAATCAGTGCATGTTAATATGGGCTTGATATTAAAATCACATGATAGCGGAGGCATAATTTTCGATTGCGCGCAATCGAAGATCCATCTAGTTTTTTTCTGAAAACATATTTTTGTGAACATGTTGATGGAATGGACTACTAAAGATGTTACCTTTCAATTATAAGAAAATTATTTTTGGGTGGTAGTACCCTTTAATTGATATGTATTCAAAGAAGGCTTTATGCAAACTGGGGGTATATATCCAATATATATTTGGGTCACCAAGAAATTAAACTGTTCACAATACAAAGGATCTCCAGAAAAAGGGGTGGTGTTATTGAACTGGTCAACTTTAAGTTCATAATCAAGTTATATTTAGCTTTCTATGGATACAAGAAAGGTAGTCTAGTTTAATTTGAATTATTGCTATTAATAAAAGCAGGTTGAACTGCATTGTATCTGTTTACAATCTGTATTTCTTTTTGTAATGTCTTATATGATTGCATGTATTCTTCGCGTCCACAGTGTGTGTGAGCAAATACCTCGAGAAGCTAGCAACTGGGCTGGCTGGGTCACCCTACACGGTCAGTGCTACTGTGCTTGTCCCGAGTCAAAAGTTCATGGAGGCATTTCACAAACTATGGGTTGCCACCAAAACCTTTGCTGTATTGTTTTCATTGGTTATCTTTATTATGATTTGTTCTTTTCATCCACAGTGTGCATGAGCAAATACCTAGAGAAGCTAGCAGCTGGGCTGGCTGGGTCGCCCTCTATGGTCAGTGCTACTGCGTTTGTCCCGAGTCAACAGGTTAAAGGAGGCATTCCACAACTATGGGTTTCCACTAAAACCTTTCCTTTATTGTCTTCATTGGTTATTTTGATTTGTTCTTTTCATCCACAGTGTGTGTGAGCAAATACATAGAGATGCTGGCAGCCGGCCTGGCTGGGTCGCCCCACATGGTCAGCGCTACTGTGCTTGCCCTCACCAGGATCCTCTTTGAATACAAAGGTGAGTTTACCACTTGAGCTATGGTATAGCGTCGGGGGGAGGGAGTGGGGCAGGGGAAATTAGAATTTATTTTTCAGGGGGCTACTTTTCAAGCTCGCCTACATGAAACTAGCACTCTCAAATTTGTTGAACTAAATCTGACTGGATATAGCAAAACCCTGCACTTGTCTGTAATTCATGTTTTGAAGAAATGAGCATTATATGTCAACATAATGTATGTATATATTTGTAGGTGCAGGTGCAGGTGCATTTTCTGCCGGTTGTGTTTAGAAGTGATGATAATTACTTCTCTCCTTTCTTGCAGATGTGATGCGGGGTGCCTTGCTAGAGCAGTTGGTCCAGGCCGTGGGAACCCTGATGCAGGCCAGAGGGCGGGAGGTGCTGAAGTCAGCCCTGGGCCTCATCAAGGTCATCGCCACCGTGGTTCCAGATGCCGCATTGGCACAACATGTACATCCTTTGGTAAGTCTTTCGATAAGAGGGTCATGGGTTCAATTCCATGTTCTCAACCCATGTGTGGTTCATGGGTACCTGTCAGGAATGTATTCCATGAAATCTGTCTATCTTTCTATCTATCTATCTTTAAAAAAAATAAAAATACTTGGTGAAAATTGTTTTCGGTAATATTTCTATCTATCTATATATATTTATCTAATATAATGGCTGTTTAATATTTTCTCTGTTTTTGCGAGTTGATTTATGTTTCAGGCCACTAGAATATAAGAAGCTTTGATATTGCTTGCCTGACTGTGCCACAAAGGATCCATCCCTGACCCTTCCCTCTCCAACCCTTTTAGGGGTAACCCCATCACCCATGATGTGACCGTGGTATAGAAATTATTTAGGAGGTGTTGTGGCACGATCGGATAGGCGCTTTACTGGGTTCGAACCCAGATTGATACCGCAAATACAGCACTAGTGCAGGGCTCCACACTTACCTTTTTTTGTGTAAAAAAGCATGAGTGCATTGTAAAGTAGCCCCAGCTGGAATGCTCCCCTGGGAGTGGAGAGAGTTCACAATATAGTGCGGAAGTGTATCCAATGGTTAGTTATAAATAATAATATTAGATGCAGGTCCCTCTGGGAGAACAGAGCAAAAGAGCACTGAAGAGGCTAACCTGGATAAATAAGACTAAAAAAAAAAAAGAGAGATTGAAATGTCACATTTCATCTACACTTTTTCAAGAGTATTAATATTTAATTATTTGTATAATTACATGAGTTATTGCTCTCAGAAACAAGTTCTCTAACATCCAAAAATGTATATCATGTTTGAAGCATTGTAAATGTTTTTGTCTGTTTTCAGATTGAGAGCATCGCTCGTTTAAAGGAGGCCAATCGTCGCAACCTGAGGGTGCCAATCAAAGGAATCTATGCCAGATTTGTTCGCAAGTTTGGGTAAGAACTAATATAATTTGTTCTGCAGGTATCCTGAACTATGAAATTACATTACTCTTTAAGGTGAGATGTTAGTCCGAGAAAGAGATCGATGTGATTATTATACATGAAATGAATGAAACCGTTATAATATCCTTTGATGCACATTTTATGTTTTCTGCTATCTTATAATTGAAACAGGTTTTAAGTAATAAATCAGTACTTTGAGTCTGCTCTGTCTTGATAATGTGAAAATGAACGATTACCTATTCAGGGCTCGACACTAGCACTTGTCTAGTTTGCCTGCCCGATTGAATGGATTATTCAAAATACACCCACTATTTCTGACCATTGCAGGTACGACATGGTGCACAAGAAGGTGCCGGAGCAGCATCAGAAGATGGTGCACAACATCCAGAAGAAGCAGGAGCGGACTAAGAGGCACAGGGCGCTCAAGGACGCTGCCAGGCAGGGCGAGGAGGGAGAGGAGAATGAGGAGGAGGATGAGGAGGCCTTCGATGCACTCGTCCCGCAGAAACCCAAACCAGAAAGGTCGGTATCAAATCGTAGACGAATGTCCCTCTTGTGCCTTCGGTCTTCAGGCATCTTGGCAATGATTTGGGGGGGGGGATAAAATGTGCACTTTGTGTGCAGGAATGATTGCAGTGTGTATCCATTGACCGGGGTAATAATAATAGCGCTTTAAAGGCTTTATTGCAATTTGCGCTCTATAAATATATGTTATTATTTATTATTGTAAATTGCCCTGAGCCTATATGTGTATTTGTTTCACTGCATGGAGGCATCTTGATTGCCACTTGGTTGACACTCATTCAATCTAATAGTAAAAGTAGAATACAGAGACTTAAGATAAAGAGTAGGAATTTGGTTTAGGAATAAGGTTTAGATGAGGTGTCCCCTGCTATTAAATGGTATGGGAAAAGAAAGATATAATTATAATTATAGGTATAACAAAATTAAATTGCACTCTTTTTTTTTTTTCTTTGACAGTATTGAAGAGATTCTTCAGGAGACAGACTCGGAGGATGAGGATGATAAGGAAGACAAGGGCAAGAAGAGTAAGGTCAAAGGTCGCAAGGTGAAGAAGCTTGGAGGTCAGCGAGGTCAGGCATGGCTGAAAGAGGGTGACCACGAGGCACCTCTGGACTTCCTGGACCCAAGTGTCTCAAGGAGAGTTCTGGGTAAGAACTATTCATTGTTTGGTCAGTTGGTTATGTAGTCAATTGGGTATTTTGGGTATTGGGTACCAATTTGGTATTTTGGTAGGTTGATTCATTTATTCATTAATGAAGTGATTGCTTGGTTAGTTGGTCGGTCAGTTAATTCTGTACATAGAGTGAATGAAATTAATTATAATTGATTGATAGAGAGAATAAAATGATTGATTGGTTGCTGTTCGTTTGAATGATAGATGGTGGATGGATGGATAGATGGATGGAAGGATGGATGGATGGATTCATTTATTCTTTAATAACTTAATGAAGTGGATGTTCAGTCGATCAGTTTATTGATTGATTGATTGATCGACCAATCGAAACAGAGGACAATAAAAATAGGACAGATAATATGCCAACAATTATACATCAAAGGCGGTCTGTACTCAAACTGGACAAATTAGGGAGATAATGGTAACATGTTTATTTTCAATTGACAGCAACCAGGCCAGATGAGAGTGAGGGGCAGGCCTCCAAGCACATCAAGCACGACTTCAAGACCCTGCCAGACGGTCGCCTCCTGATTGCAGCACCAGTTGAAATTCAGGTCAAGAATAACAGGAAATATAATATGCCAATGATAATCAAACTGGATGAAGAAGAAAGATAAAGGTGAAATGTTTATTTTCATTTAACAGCAACCAGGCCAGATGAGAGTGAGGGGCAGGCCTCCATGCACATCAAGCACGACTTCAAGACCCTGCCAGACGGTCGCCTCCTGATTGCAGCACCAGATGAGTCAGATGACAAGAAGATAAAGAGGGGCAAAGGACTGAAAGTCAAGGGAGGAGGAGGAGGTGGAGGCATGGAAGACCTGGAAGATATGATGGATGAAGAGTTTGCCAAAGTGAGTAATAATAATAATAATAATAATAATTATAGACATTTAAAGGTATGGTGAAATCCCGGCTTTGATTCAGGTTTATAGCTTTAAATATGTGCCTATATTGATATACCACACTCTTTCAAAGAAATCCTTAAGTTGGGCAAGAAAGGTAAATTTCATGCAACTTTTTTGCTTGTTTTCGCATCGGCGTTCCATACTGCTAAAAAAGTAATTTATAGCGGAGCGGGAATGTGCGCACGTGCAACCCGGATCATGACATCACAAGCAGAGCGCAACACGAAGGAATGTGCATGGTTTACATGCAGAGCCTATGATTTGCTTGTAAAACAAACTCGTTTTTGCTTGTAAATTGAGGCTTAACTTTCCAAAAGTCTAACAGAAAATGCTGATTAAGTTCTGGTTTCATCAATTGTTCTATGATGTGATTCCCTTTTCTACCACCTGAAACTTGAGACTATTCAATGTACATGAGAGCAAGAGAAAATTTGAATATGTTGGCATACCAAAGGATGAAAATGAGGGTTTTTCATTTAGTTATAATTTTTATGATCATGATTTTTCTGAGATTGTTGGTATGTGTTTGCATTACTTTTCTAGTTTCATAAGAGCAGCGAGAGTATTTTTTGCATATTTCTTCATTTAGTTGACTTCATTTAATATACAATTATTAAGATTACCAGTTTTATTTTGAGACTGTTGTACACTGTATGTTTTTTTCTTTTCTTTACTAGTTTCATTTGAGTAACGAGAATATTTGTGCATATTTCCGAATGGTGAAATTTGGTGACTTCATTTCATTTTATAAAATAATTTAGATTAGTATTATACTGAGATTTTTTTTTTTCTTCATTTCTTTGCTAGTTTCATAAGAGTAACAAAAGGAAGATAGAGGACATGAGCATATCAGACGATGAAGATGAAACGGCAAATTCTTACAAAGGTAATGTATGTGGATGATTTTAGGAAAGAACCATTAAGTCTGCATATTAACAAATTCTATTATTTTCTTACAACATATATATATATATTATGTACGAATTGTCATCCAAAGTCAAATCTTTATTTTATTATTTTACATTATAGGGTTACTTTGTTGTTGTTGTTTTATGTTTCTTGGGTTACTTTTTAAAAAGCTACAAAATTGATCTAGAAATGGCTATTAAAGGTCTACTGTGTTGTTTGGCTTATGGTAAGAGGAGAATAAAATAGGGTTAGATTTTTTCAAATGCCCCTTTAGTATGACGATATCTATCATTGATAAACATTCAGCTCAAGAGCGTTAATGAACGGTCATACAGTAATTTGTTGTAAAAGCTGACGCAAATTTTTCGCTTTTTTAACCAGGAAAGCAGTGTTCTTTTTCAATGAAACTTTCACACATCATTCGGACATATCTTACAATGATTTTGGTATAGGATTGAAGTCTCAAATGTCATTTTGGGCAATATCCGACACTTTACAGGTGCACCTTTAATGATTTTTTAAAAAAGGTCAAAAGAATTAAATGGTGTCAATTTATCCATTGTCGGGACCAGGTCCTGAATGCGTTAACATCTGTCTGCACGTGGAGGATCTAATGCTATATGAAAGGCTAACTGCACAAATAATCATTTATTCTGTATCTTCATTTTTTATTCAGCTGGTGGCAGTGGTATTCATCGGCCGCTTGTTCCAGAGAAGCAGCAGAAAGCTGGAAAGCTTGGAGGAGAGTTTGCAGCAAAGGTAGGTTAAAGATTAATAACCCCTTGCCTACGGTAACCTGCTGGGCTATGAACAAAGTCTATAGGAATTTCAGATTCCCAAATAGAATGGCTTAATTTTACCGGTTTATCAATTGTTGTTGCAAAAATATACATGTAGGTTGTAGATTATGGGGTTTTTTTTTTGTTCCGTACAATACGCACAAAGTCCATAGAGATAGCAAGTCCGTGTCATGATAATTTTTAGCATGATAGTCTTATATATTTTTTAATATCATGCTTGTGTTATGTTTTTTATCATTTTTTATTGTGAATGTTAATGCTTCTTAATTTGTAAATTGTGAAGCCAATACAAATTTTCCTTTCATTTTGCTTGATAACTGAATTAAATCTTGTATGTTGCATTCTGTCGCTTCATTTCCACTGCGTTCATCCATGTTTACTGTTTCTCCATTTCCATTCAGCCAAATTCTCAACAATTGTCTGTCAATTATTTGTCTAATTGTGCTATGTTGTTTCGGTTGCTTTCCACTGTGCAGAAGGCGCGAGGAGACATGAAGAAGAAGGGCAAGCCGGACCCATATGCCTACCTGCCCCTCAACAGGCAGCAGCTCAACAAGAGGTAGGACATCGACATATATTTTGTTTCTGTTAAAGGGATCTACCATATTTACCGGCGTAATTGCCGCATCTGCGTAAACGCCGCATGCCGACTTTGAGCATTGAAATTGAAGAAAAAAAAGTGGGAGAAAAGTGCGCTAGGAAAACTGGCGACAAAAAAAGCGGGAATTTAATGGTTTTCCAAATTTTTCTCCTCATCTTGATATATTTCTTTAACAATATTTACGAAAATATAGTTACAAAATATTCAGAATTACCTTAGTTTCGACAAGCAAAAATATAGTTTTCCTGAATAGGAACGAGAACTCTAGCGCTACATTGTATTACGAGATTGTCAGCGCAGCTGGCTTATGCATGTACATATACAAATATTTACGTACGTAAACGTTTGTACATCGAGCCAATCTCGTCTGCTGTCTTTGCCAAAACCATTTAGTATACATTATCTTTATCTTGCGATCATGCGCTGCATCCATAACGCACGTAGCTAGATCGATGGCGCTGGCAGTGCATTTGTTTCGTAACTTTGAAGTTAAAAACGTATCGGATTTAGCAAATATCGGCAAAAAAAGGTGAGAAACCATTCTAGGCCAGGGTAAACGTAGACAATTTGGCTAAATAATGTTTTATCACCCAATACAATACAGTGCAATACAACCAATAGTCCCACACCTGCTGAAATGTGTTGTTTTGAGGTCAGTCAAGAGTGAAAATTTGACTATCGCCGCGTATGTGCCGCACCCCAACTTTGCTTGGTTTTTTCGAGGAAAAAGTATGCGGCGATTACGCCGGTAAATACGGTAGTAACTTTTTTGACTTGTGCAAAAAGTGATGAATGGTCAATATTATGTGTACTGTTGTGATCTGCTATGTCCACTGAGTAATGTGTGAACATTTCCCTTTAAATGGATGTTATATGGCCGAGTAATGAGTGAAAATGTAAAGTGATATTCACTAACTCATAGCACTGACCTTGTTCACATTTCAATGGTATGTATTTAACACAAGGGAATTCAAAAAACTGAAACCTGTCCCATGCTTCTATTAATACGAATACAAAAAGGTGTGAGAGAACCGCTAGAGTTCCAAGTAAGTTTTGAGGGTTTGGACAATGTTACTAGATCCCTTTAATTCTTCTTGCAGACATTTACAAGCTAACAAAAATGAATGATGATCATAAATGACAATTGGTTGATCTGGTGAAGGCAGCTGTGAAGAAATGCAACCGATCATGTCCCTTTAATGAGATACATCCACCTTTTTTTACCCTTACAGAAACAATGATAAACAGGTTGTCTAGATTTAAATGTGGTCATTAATAGTAAAGAAAACTGTGTGACTGTATGATTTTTACCTTCATTATTATTTAGTACGCTATCGTATGTTGGTTATCTCAGGACTTGATTGACATAACAAACATGCATGAGACGCAGAATTTGGCAAATTTGAATCACGTCATTGTGTGTTATTGTACAAAAGAAAATCATTGTTGAAATTATGATCACTCTTTAATAGAAATACCTTCATTTTTATTTTGTAAATGTATTTTGTATTATCTGCTATAGGACATGGAAGAAGACTGTCCGACGGTCTAAATTCATATTGATTATTATTATTATTTATTGTTTATTATTATTTTGTAGTTTATTGTATATGTTGTTAGTTATCTCAGGACTTGATTGGCATACCAAACCACAATGAGACACAGAGAATTGCAAAGTATTGCGATACATTGTATTTTACTGTATAGTTGAAAAGCAATGTTGAAACTATGATCACTCTTTAGAAATACCTTCATTTTTTATATTTACCTATATTTGTCTTTATCTGCCACAGGACAAAGAAGAAGACAACAGGCCAGTGGTCCATCGTTGGAAAAACAGTCAACAGGAATGCAACGAAGAAACAGAAAGGACACAGGAATAAGCGCAATTGATCATTTAAAGTGATCCATTAATGTAACTTAAAGGTGCACCTGTAAAGTGTCAGATATTGCCCAAAATGACATTTGAGACTTCAATCCTGTACCAAAATCATTGTAAGATACGTCCGAATGATATGTGAAAGTTTCATTAAAAAAGAACACTGCTTTCCTGGTTAAAAAAGCGAAAATATGCGTCAGCTTTTACAACAAATTACTGTATGACGCTTATGAGGTTTATAACCGTTCATTAACACTTTTTGTTTTGAGTTGAATGATAGATATCTTCATACTAAAGGGGCATTTGAAAAAATCTAACCCTATTTTATTCTTCTCTTACCATAAGCTAAACAACACGGTAGAAGAGAAACGAGGAAGCTCAAAGTATTTTCGTGGAGTTAAGACACTTTACAGGCATCCCTTTAACTTTATCAAATTCAACCAAAATTACTTGGGGCTTTCACACCTCTCTTGTACCTTGTTGTTTGGCGTAAGCTAACAGAAGGATGTTTTGATTTGTCAAATGTCTCCCTTATTATGGGGATATTTAAGATTCAATTGGAAAGCGGCATTCTTGGACACTTTGTGATTGTAGTCAGAGTATCCGATTTTGGATACTTCAATTGTCAATAGCATCTGAATTCAGATACTTTATGCGAACGATCAGGGTAAACTATGACATCAATTTCCACTTTTTTCACCAGGTAAACATTGTTCTTTTTCTACAAGAAATATCACACATCATTCAGAACTATCTTGAAATGATATTGGTATATTATGTCTGAAGTCTCAAATATCACTTTTGGAAAAATCTTACAAAGTTAATGGATCACTGTCATATGTTAATTTAAGCTGCTATATTTTTAAATAAAAGATTTTAAAGACAAAGTGGCATATGAAGAAGCAGCAGTTAATGTTAATTTGAATCATAATAATAATATGATTTAAACAAATGTGTAATAATGAAAAACATTTCATGTAATTGAACCATAATATTCTGATATCAGAGATGTCTCATGATGGACAGATTTTAAAATAAGATCAAGAAACATTACTTTTGACTTAAACTGTTATAATTAACATGGTGGCTTAGCGGTTAGAGTGTCCGCCTCATGCACGGGAGGTCCCGGGTTCTAACCCAGACCGGGTCATACCAAAGACTTTAAAAATGCTACCTTCTGTCTTCTAGCCTGGCGCTCAGCATTCATAGAATGGAGAAGGGAAAGTTAATCACACGAGTTACCAGAGGACTGGCCCCCTTCTGTAGCTTTCACTACGTTTAGTAGACGTGTGGCCTAGGGCTAATGAATCGAAGATAGGCGACGCCTTATGTGCCAAAATTGGCACAGGAAGGACTTTTACTTTAATTATATATGTAATGCTGGGAAAGTAAAACAAAAATAACAAGATTAATCAGCATTAATGTTGGTTTTTATCTGCTATACATTGGTATGGGAATCTCAATCATGTAATGAAGAACATGAAATAGAAATATTAAAATTGACAATAATGTTATCTAAAAACTCTATAGTTATCCCGATATCAATGGTATTGTAATTAAGAAACATGCAGCACGTACAAATCCTTACATGTCCATGTTAACTGCGTCATGTTTATTTCGATATCAGTTACATAGATCAGTGTCATTAAAGAAGCATAAGGGCAACCTATATGTTGATATCCTGATATCAATATCCATTATTTATTGAAGTAATATGGATATTATAGGATTTAGTATAATTCATTTTGATTAGAACTTGATTATTCCTGAAGAAGACAGAGATTATGATTATATGAAATTGTATCCTTATTCAAAGATATGTGAGATTACTTTAATCCTCAGGGATATTCAATTATACTAGTTTGAACTGGATGTGGGTCCGAGAGAATGGTTAACCCCTAATTATAAGGACAGAAGGGTCCATATCAAGCACACTCTGGAATCTATGAAGGGAGGGTTGGTTTACTGTAGACTGAAGTAGTTTGTTCCATTCAGTGGTGGTACAAATAATTAATATATTATCAAATAAAACAGCGAGGGAATAAAAATGAGGGTTACTGTAAACGTGGTAATGTTCGCGGTGCATTCATTTTTGCGGATTTGGCGCTGAAGTCGGCGTCCGCGAATATCAGAACCCACAAATATAAATGCGCCATTTGAAATGCGTGTGAACACTTGCTCGGTCGCGAATGTGTTTTTGTGTCGCTCAGCGCGAAATATTAATTGCGCGAAAATAACAACGTTTACAGTATTAACTATTAACCTTGTTGGCCCAGTGATTGAAATGCATAATCAATAAGTGCTCTTAACCAGCATTTAAGTTTAATAATGTTATTGTCAGCAAAATTTGTTATTTGTTATATTTTGTGGTTATATTTTGTGTCGAAAGGTTGTGTATATAGGGGAGGTGTGCTCTTTTTAAATCAAATTCCTCAGGCAAAACTTATACTTAATATCTTATAAACATATTGAGGTATTGTGAATTTGACCACTGCATTGCGCAGTCATGACCCCTTTAAACCTGTTAAAGATGATTTACTCTTCAGAACAGCTCTACTGAATCAGTGGTGTAGCTAGGGAGGGGGGGTGGTCATGTTAGAAAAAATATATATAAACCAGTGGGGGGGGGGGGGGGGGGGGTTGAAAAAAATTAAGAAAACATGAGGTGTGCACCCACTCATTTGTGTGCCCCCCAATCAGTCCGACCATGCCATGCCACTGCTTTCGATATTGGAATACAGAAAATTAAATGTTGATATGAATAATGCTATCCATTTTTCTCCCATAATTTGGACTAGTCCTGTACTGGAGTATGGTTAATTCCTGTCGGGGTTTAAGAACATATCAAGTAATTTCAGGGCAGTCTTTCCTTGTTTTTCCTCTTGTCTGAACCATGTCATGAACATTTATAATATTGATATATGAATTCTGGATTGATTAAAGATCCGGAAGCCTTATTTATAAAATGGTGCATCTTATTATTGTATATTTTATCATGTTATTGCGACGTACATTAATGAAACATGATTTATTTTGTGGGTTTTCATTAGTTCTTCCATACATCCTTCTCTTTTTATTTCTGCATGTAAATTGTGACATTGCATGTTTATACAGTGTAAACAAATGTTGTTTATAACATTGTAAATTGCAAATAAAAGTATTATCTTCATCCATGAATAATGGCTTTGCATCTGTTATTTTCAGTCTAAATTTATATTGTGTGTTTCAATTATGATTTCTTTCTACCTTTTATTAACGTATTGGAATATAGTTTATTCAGAAAACATGATTTACACAGTGGAACTTCTTTATAATGAGCAAATGAGGTCATTAGTACTATGGAAATTACCCCTTGTTATATCAGGGTAAAAACAAGAGCTAGGACTACAAAAATTGACCTTGTTATAAGAAGGTTTTGTTACATCAAAGCTCATTATAATGAGGTTCCGCAGTCAGGGGCCAACATATTGTGACCAAAGACCAATTAACTTTTTTACTTATTCACATTACTACCCAAATATGTCCCATCTTTAGCTACCCCACCCCACCACAGTATTTGAACTTCCTTGTAAAATAACCTTGAGAAATGTGACGTCGAGGTTAGAAAGAAAACAAAATATATATAACATAACATTTGTGTCCACACATGTTCTTCTATAATATGAACTTTTGTTGTTTAAGAGTTTATTCGTATATGTTTAAGTGGTTAGTGGTAACTACTTTCCTACAAAAGAATGGCAGAATGAAGTGTGATGTGATCAAAACTTACACTAATCCATTATTTGCTATTATGTAGTATACCTGTCAAAGAAAAAGAAAGTCAATTATGAAAGTTTGACAGTTTATTTACCCAACGACCCATATAGGGTATCGGAGTACACAATATTTAAGTATAACAATATGAATATGATGCAAGGTCAATTCAGATTCATTGAAATAATATTTGACGTATACACAGATCAATAGATTGTATACATACACATACATCATATACATATAAACAAAGGGAGAGAAAGGGGGTGATCGACAAAGGGAGGCACAAGGAAAGAAACATAATTTAGATTTGTCATGATAGTACATTATGAGTGGTCATACTATGCATTGATATCTCATTTTGCACTCAACGATTATTGAGTACCAGTACTGGGGTGCCATTTCTCAACTCCCAAAGGGTTGATTGAATGTATATGGCCGCGTTCTGTTGACACTTTGTTGGCTTCTATAACATCGATCCGAGATTCCATGCACCACTCACGTGCGTCATTGTTGATTTATTATGCCTGTTACATTATGCATGTAAATTAGTTGGATGTCAAATTGAAACGGGGGTGCAAACGTTCAATACACTAGCGGTACTCGGACAAATAGTAATATGTTACATTCTGCTGATTTGTGTTTGTGATTTAAGCGTATACAGTAATCGTGTTATCATATACTAGCATACACACTTGTTTCAAAAGCTAAATACTATTAAAAACGAAGTGAAAATGCAAATAAAGGCAATACGTACAAACAAAAACATACCCAAAATAACTACAGGTTCGGACCCCCGGAGGTAATACGGAAGCAAAACAAAACGTCACACGTAAACAATGATCGAATGAGCTTTCATCAAAACAGACGGCGAAATAGAAAAGGGCGACAGATTGCTTCTAATTTACGACATATTCAAGATGACATCCACACCGAGGAGTGAGCACGATGACTCCCTGAACGGTAAGGTTTATGTTGGTCCGAAATTATCCTACATTTTTTAAAGAATGTGTAAATTATTGACTGGTTTTTAGGTCGAAAAAATTACGCTAACGCGCGCGTAGCTTTTGTACCCCGTAGCGTCATAGCCACCGCCACCCTGTCGAGATAAACCGGCCGGGCAGCTCGGCATCATCGATAGGTGGTGGCCGCTAACGTCCGGCTACTGCGAGCAGCTGCTTGGGTTGGGCATCTCAATCTCATTCATTCATTGCATCTGGGTTGGGCCGATTTGGGTGCGGTCTGCGGCGCAATAGATCCTCTCATGCCAAAGCCAATTAAGGCACGGCAGGCACAAAATGATGCATTCGAATTATTACTTATTTAAAATTCACAGATCATGTTTTTTTATTACCACAGACACTTGTTGGCTAAGACAGTCTCACTCAGATTATTGTGATTTGTTAACTATAAATAATGATTTTAATGTAACAAATTCCTGGTGCTTTTTTTTTCTCGGGAGAAAGGGACGAAGAAGAAGAGTGGGGTTTCAGTAGGGGGCATTAATGGTTACTATGATGATAGATGAGTTAACTGACTTAAAGTTAATGTAATGCAGATGAAAAAGAAAAATGAATCACTAATATTTACAGTTGTCTGGAACATTTGTCATTTTTTGATTTCATAACTTTCTTTTTGCTAGTTTAGCATACCAGAATTAAGGGGAAAGACTAGTTCTTGTCAAACCTAATTAAATTAAGTGGCTAAAACCAATAGCTTTCACAGTATCAGTCTACAATGGTCTGCCATATGCCTGAATTGTAGAAAATGTTTGCTTTATATCTAGCTCATTTAATAATATAAACCCTTTTCAATCAAATATTATTAGAATGCGAGATGAAAGTGTTATTCAGTCAGCTGGAAGAGTCCCCCCTTTTTGTTAAAATATATGTCTTTGTTTTTCTTATAAAATATAAGCATTCAATAAAAAGTCTATCAAAGTTATCTTTGGTTTATTTTCACAAATGAGTATTTTTTTAATGATGTTGGTGTTATACACTGTTTGTGCCTTTTACTTGAAGTACTAGTCTTTATGACTATGGTAAAGGGAGCTGCAGAGGTGTTTCCACCCCTCCCCTGACAAATAATTTGACAAAAGCAAGAAAAAACAAAAGGATTACAAATAAAGAAGTTCAAGTAGTATAATGTACATGTGTCCTACAAGAAGTAGCTTAAGCTAGCATGCCCCCCCCCCCCTCAATCAAATTTAAATAATTAAACAAATGGTAATAATAATAATACAGATGAATAAATAAATAACTAAAGAATCAAAGTAGTCTATATTTATGTACATGAATAGACAGCCAGAAAAACAGTTTCATTTTTCACATTTTAAACTTGATTGTCTGTATCCTTCAATATTTTGTTATAAATAAAATCTTCATCCCCATACTGTAAGTCAAAGTTCTTTTAAAAGTTGTATTCTTTATTTGTTAGCTACATAATTTCTCTATTGTTTCTTCTACACAGAGTCGTGGGTGGAGCTGCAGTACGGCCAGCATGCCAGCCTGCACGAGCCCCTGCTGAGCCTGGGGTCCGGGGGCAATGCCAATGGGGGCTCCAGTACCCCGTACAGCACAGGGTCGGGTGGCGGCGGGGGCAGACCCGGGGGCACGATCCAGTTTGGCACCAACATGGAGAAGCTACTAATGGAGGCTCAGAGGGAGAGCAGGAATGCTTCCAGGGAGGGCTCACAAGGTGGCAGGTACATTATACGTAGCAGGGAAACCAAACAACAACAAAAATTTAGGGGGGGCTACTTTTCTAGTTTGTCTGCATGAAAATTTGTTTTGCATTGTAATCTATGCATATTTACAGGGCTCTTTTATGATTTTCAAAGGAATCTTTTTTTGCATTTTTGGGGCGACTTTGACTTGAGCCCCATGGATTTTGTTTTAATGGTACCGTAAAATCCGTGTATAAGGCGCACTCGTGTATAAGGCGCACCCCCAACTTTCTTTAAAAAATAAATAAAAAATTAAAAAATAAAAAAAAATTTTTTTTAGGACACCCTGTATTTTTTTTTAGACACCCTGTAATGCTGTTGGAATACTTACATCGCTGGTCTAATGCATATCAAGGGCTTAATGTCAATTGTAGCTGTCGTCATATACTTTTTTTCACATACAAAATAGTGGTTAGTACAAAAATTGCACACATTGAGCAATAACACTGGTGCTCATAAATAATCATATTCATATTCATGAATATTCATAAGCACTTATACTCATTACATATAATGCAATTTTCTAACTAAATTTTCTAATTAACTAACAACTATTTTCAATTATGAGCAAAATTTATCACCACTGGTTAGATAATTGCATATATAATGAGTACTGCTGCTCACGAATGTATGAATATTCATTAGCAGCAGTAATTTGCTCAATAAACTTGCAATTTTTACATCTGTAACCAACATTTTTTGTGAGAAAAAGGTATATGTTGCTGAATGCTACAACAGACAGCAAGCTCTTGTCATGCCATAGGCCAGTGTAATATGCATTGAACATGACTACAGGGTGTCCCAAAAAAAATTCAAAAAATTGAAAATTTGCTGTACCTGTGTATAAGGCGCACCCCCGACTTTGAAATTTTTCCGACGGAAAAAAGTGCGCTTTATACACAGAGTTTTACGGTACATCCATATTTTAGTTCTACCCCCTCCCTCCTTCCCCTTACACACACCCCATTTTGTTTATTTGGGCACAATCTGATCAAATGTCACAACAAATCTCTATGTGCCTTCCTTCTAGGGACATTGCTTGCTTGCAAAACATACATTTGTTTACAATGGTATAAACCCAGTAGAGCCTTTCCTTTGGATTGGGGTGGCAGACGTTTAATTGTGTCCTTGACATTAAAGGGACTTGGTAACATTGTCCAAATCCTCAAAATCGAATTGGAATTCTAGCGGTTCCCTCATACCTTATTGTATTCGTATTAACAATAAAAGCATGGGACAGGTTTCGGTTATTCGAATTTCCCTTTTGTTAAAAAGATATTGACGATTGAAGTGTTCAGATGTTTAATTATCACTGGATCATCGAAACTGTGTACAAAGTCAGTGCAATGAGTTAATGAATATCACGAGCACTTTGCATTTTTGCTCATTACTCGGCCATATAAAGTCCATTTAACTTGAAATTTTCACACAATACCCAGTGGACATATCAGTTAACAACAATGTACATTGTATCAACCATTCATCACTTTTTGCAAATGTCAGCAAAGTTACTAGATCCCTTTAAGAACAAATATATTGCAATACCTAATACTATTTGACAATTGATTTTCCCAGAAAAACGGTTTCACCTACCAAGTGTTGCACTTTTCCAAATTAAATTGTTGTCTCTCTGGCTCCCTTGCCCCCCCCCCCCCCCCCCCCCCCCCCTATTTCCAGGGTCCATGTTTATACAGCCATTTTAAATTTAATTGTGTTAAAATCTAAAGCTCTAGATATGTTTGTGCTTGTCTTTTTTTTTTTTTGGTTCAATGTGACACTGTTTGTGCCAATTCGAACACCTTATTTATAAACACACACTAGTAACTAGTTTACACTTTTACACTAACTAGTGTAAATAATGCCTGTCTACAAGTATGATTCAGTATTTATATTTTATATTCAAACATAAAGTTATATAATAATGCTTGCATGGTCTGGGTCTTGTACTTTCTGGCATTACTTGATCTAGCTACATGTATGAAGTCAATGATCAGTGTCGCAAATCTATAGAGATCCTCAACGTGTGTGTTTTCTTCACGTTTGTCCAAGTTGTTGTCATGGCCTATCATTGGCTCATTGCCCATAAGTCCAGTTATGACCTTTTAAAATGCAGATTGAACAATTTAGTAAATGTATACTAGCATTCACAAAAAGTGAAATGTCAAATAGTATGTCTACGTTCAAGTCGTGATTAAAATGTTATTTTGTGTGTTTGTTTGTTTGTTTGTTTGTTTAAGTTTATTTGCTTGTTTATTTGAATTGGGGGGGGGGGGGGGGGGGGCTTTAACTTTGAATGAATACAAATGAAATCTATAATTGTGATTTCTGGTATACATTGTATTTTATAAAAACATTGAATTCTCTGACATTTGCTGCTTATGGTGATTACCTTCAAATAGTAATCCTGTACCCCGAAGTATGTAAAATGCCTAATCCCACATGCTGTAATCTTATCCCTGTTCGTTGTTTTTAGTTCACTTCTCAATTAATTTTATATTAAAATTCCATAATATACAACACTACCTAATTTTTAAAACCACACAGAACAACTTTAAAACAGATCTATCTGAACAAAATTAATGACCAAATACAGTTAAACCTGCATAGCAACCACCCATCTACATATAATAAACCAAATGTGATCCCTGGCCTGCAGAGGAAAACACTGTTATGGAACCTGTCTATAGAGGTCACCTACAGGTCTACAGTGGCAACTTTTCTTACATGTATATCCTTTGGGTAGTAGTCAGTGCTATTTATACACATGTCTGACTTTAACATACCTGAAACATCATGTAACATTATTCTGTAAGTTTTGATCATCACTGGTTTTAGTTTAGATAATTAACTAATATAGAGACAGTCAAGCTACTGCATTTCACCTAGATATTTAAAAAGCCAGTGAGCTAGTGCATGATTCAACAAAGTTTATTTAGTCAGAGCTGTATCTAATGATTAGGCAATTATAGACTATTATAGCTTATTAATTACATTACATGGCAGCACAAGGAAATCAATTTCACTCGTACAGGATTGATTCGTTGACTTTTGCATTCAAGGATCAAATGTCAATTCAGTTCATGAATTAAAGGGATCTAGTAGCGTTGTTGACATTGTGCAAAAAGTTATAAATGGTAGATAAAATGTGTATGTTTGTGATCTGATATGGTCGCTAAGTAATGTGTGAAAATTGTACGTTAAATGGATGTAATATGGCGAAGTAATGAGCGAAAATGCAAAGTGATATTTGTGAATTCATCGCACAGTAATAACTTTCCAGTAGATAATTTAAAAATCTGAACACTTCAATCGTAAATATCTTTTTAACAAAATGGAAATTCGAAAAACTGAAATATATTCCATCATTCTATTGGTAATATGAATACAACAAGGTGTGAGAGAACCACTAGAGTTCTTTAGAAGTCAATTTTGTGGATTTGGACAATGTTACTAGATCCCTTTAAATGGATATTAATAGACTTTGATACAGATATCATCTCAAGTTAAGTTCTACAAAAAGTACCAGTTCTCAGTAAAGCATTACAAATTGAGCACTAATTTCATTGTTGGTAACATGCTAGACTGGCTTTTTCATATATTTATGAAAATAATGCTTGCTAAATATATATCTCTTACATACACAGTATACATACATGAAATAATTTTAATTTGATGTGTTGAAATTATGAAAGTATGGTATGTACCCTTTTTTAAAATTGAAAATTTTTAGAGTCTGATATAATCCAATTAGATTATGATCAGAATTCGGAAACCCCTTTTCCTGACTTGGCCAGTTCCCAAGTCAGTATATATATATTGATTATCGTGTATGAGCATGAACATTATATTTTACAAGGTAGGCTAATTGGCAGGCTAAAAATAAAAATGTAATTAGATTAGAGTCTAGAGACTAAGTTACCGGTACATGTTTGTTTATTTAGTTTTTTTTGTATATATACTTATTTTTATGTAGACAGGGTTCATCAATTTATCATGATGAATTTTGAAGAAAAAATGATGAAAAAAAAATTAAAAGGTGATTATATACTTTAGTAATCCATCCCACCAGCAACTGTAGAAATATTTGTCTCCAAATATATTTGTATTTAAACCTTACAAATATCTAAAAACATCAACAGGTCTGCAGAAACAGACTACATGTAGTTCTATTGTCATAGGAACTTTACCACCCCTAAAGTTCCTAGACAATCTAGACTTCTTCTGCAGACCTATGAACACATACTTCAGTTTTCAGTATGATGATGAGATTTACAATTATGATCCAAATTTTCTGGAAACCTATGAAACTATTTCTCTTAACTTTTGCCAGAATGGACTGATAAAACTATTCTCTTTAAGTAGTGTAAATAAGTTAGTAAGAATCCTATTGATTCAGCAGGAAAAGAATTTTTGTTTGGGTAATGTATTATTATCAGGGCTATAACCTCGATTAGCATTTTCCTATAATTTGTTAGCTCCATTTGTCGATCAATCAATCAAATGTATTTATATTAGAACATTATTTTGGGGTGGTGGTTCCCTTGAAGTTTAACCTTGTATTGTTATTTCCATCGGGATATATATCCAAGTAGGGTTTTCCTACATAACATGCGTGTGTGTACGTGCATACAGCCATGTCTTTGCCAGTAAATATTGAAACACAATCCCCAAGTGACCCATTTTCAACAATAAGTCAGACGCTCTGAAATTAGGTTATAAATGAAATCTAACAACAACTGTTTCAACTTGTATGACCTGCACAAATGTGTACGTGCGGGATGGCAGGACCGTGATCTTTATCATGGAAATATTATGTTCCTATAATAATATTAAATTTCATGAGACATAATTTTGTTTTTTATGAAATTATAGAAATATAATTTCTCATGTAAATATTCAAACTTTCTCCTTTTATAACTGTATCTCTAATTCCTCCTTTTTTACTTGAGTGGAATTGACTCAAATCAAGTCTTTTTGAAATATTTAATGTAAATATTTTGTCAAGTTCAATTAAACATTATTTTAAAGGAGTGTGCCATTTTTTTATGCCTCCGCCAACGAAGTGGCCGGAGGCATTATGTTTTCGGGTTGTCCGTCCGTCCGTCCGTACGACTGTCCGTACGTACGTCCGTACGTACGTCCGTACGTACGTCCCGTTTTCGTTCTCACGATATCTCAAGAACCGGTTGACCGATCAATTTCAAACTTGATACGAGTGTACATATTGGGGTGACAATGATCTGATTAGATTTTGAGGTTCATGAGGTCAAAGGTCAAGGTCACAGGACTCAATATATGTTAAAAAATGCCTCGTTCTCGCGATATCTCAAGAACCGGTTGACGGATCAATTTCAAACTTGGTATGACTGTACATATTGGGATGACAATGATCTGATTAGATTTTGGGGTTCATGAGTTCAAAGGTCAAGGTCACAGGACTCAATATATGTTAAAAAATGCCTCGTTCTCGCGATATCTCGAGAACCTCTGACAGATCAAATTCAAACTTGGTATGAGTGTATATATTGGGGTGACAATGATCTGATTAGATTTTGGGGTATATGAGGTCAAAGGTCAAGGTCGCAGGACTCAATATATGTTTAAAAATGCCTTGTTCTCGCGATATTTTGAGAACCTGTTGACAGATCAAATTCAAACTTGGTATGAGTGTATATATTGGGAAGACGATGATCTGATTAGATTTTGGGGTTCATGAGGTCAAAGGTCAAGGTCACAGGACTCAATATATATGCAAAAAAGCATCCTTCTCGCGATATCTCAAGAACCGTTTGACAGATCAATTTTAAACTTGGAATGAGTTACATATACATCGGGGTGGCAATGATTGGATTAGATTTGGGGATCATGAGGTCAAAGGTCAAGGTCACATGACTCGAAATATATGCAAAAATGGCTTGTAATGGCAAAATCTGAAGAACTGAATGTCAGATTTAAGTCTAACTTGGTACCTGAATTTTTGTTGGGAGCCAATGTAGCCATCAAAGTTTGGGGTCTATGGTCAAGGTCACAGAACTCAAAATATATATGAATTTTTTTTTTCAGTGCACGTTATTTTGGGCTTGATATTAAAAATCGCGTCATAGCGGAGGCATAATTTTCGACTGCGCGCAGTCGAAGATCCATCTAGTTTGTTATGTTTTTTTTTCTTTTCCTGCAGCCCCAAGGGTCCACACAGTCCAGTGCTGAGCTCCAACCCCAGTGCTCCAGGCTCCGTCTACAGCAATGGATCAGGAGAAAAACAAATGGTATGGACAGAGGTGTAGACAGTGTCCTAGCTATGTGGGGGGGGGGGGGGGGGTTAGGGTTATAATAATAATAATAAATACATTTTCATTTGATACGTCAAATGAAGCCAAACTAATACATTTGAAATATTATGATAAATTTTTCTTAGATTTTGATTTTTTTGTGTTCCTTTCCTGCTCTTCATTTGACTCGCATTTAAAATGTTACGGGAGATAATTGTTCTATAATAACTTCCTTTTCCGCAGGTTCCCGGTCTGATGGGCCAGGCAGAGGGTGCCACAGGGCGGGGTGAGAACTGGATCTGGGACTGGTCTAGCAGGCCCGAGCCTCTCCCACCAAAGTAAGCTCTTGTGATACTTTCCCTTTTCTCACAGCTATACATGTGTGACATGTGCACTATAAATACAGCTCATTGTACAGTCAAACCTGTGTATAGTGACCTTTAACCCTAAAAAGACTGGGCTAAATCAGCCCCCCCCCCCCTCCATGTTTTTCGCGATTACTTCGCAACGCTTAAATATTTTACGATGCCACTTCATGACTTTTTCCCTTAGAGTCTTGCGCAACTTTTGATACCAAATTTGCGCACACCGGGTCAACGATCCATGTGTTACGTAACATTTTGCAATCGCATGTCACAGAAAATTCTAATTTTTTCTAATTCTTCCATGTATATAACACACACAGTTTTTACATGCACCTTTTATGTTGCAGTTTTACACCCATCTTTTCACAAGTAATGTTAGTATTCCACTTTGGCATGGTGAAAATACTTATTGTATTCTCATTTGCATAAAACAATACAATATATAGAGAATAATACAAAGAAAAACAAAGAAAAACAAAGAAAAGGATAAAAACAAAGAAAAGGATAAAAACAAAGAAAAAACATAGAAAACAGTAAAACAAAATCAATTTTCATGATTATCCTGTTGTTTTATCAGAGATTGGGTCAATTTATATAATCTTAGCATGGACATGTATACTGCACTAGGAACACAATTTTGTTTGAAGATAAAGAATCACTAAATATAAAGAAAAAAAAAATTAGCTCTAATTAACATATTCTAATAATTTTTAATTTTTTTACTACGCAATATTGTAGACCTTATGGACATCTATCGCGATTCCAAATTTGGAGTTGATCGGAGTTTCGGTTGCCGAGATCTTAGGGGGGGGGGGCCCTTTTAGCCCCCCCCCCCCCCCCCCCCCAGGTTTTTTTAAAGGTTCAAAATAGCCCAGTCTTTTTAGGGTTAAGGGAAACAAGTCACTGTGGACAGGTGACCTCTATAGGCAGGTTTCTAAACGTTGTTTTTCTCTGCAGGGGATTACTTTTGGTGGCCACTGTAGGCAGGTTGGCTGCTATAGACGGGTGGCCACTAAGACAGGTTGACTGTATAATGATGATGAATTCGACAATTATCTCTGGGCGGGATAATTCGGCTTTCAAGGCTACAAGTATTTTTTGGTTTCTTTTATGTGATGACATAAATGGTACCCTGGGGTACCAAGTGAAAATCCGCCATTTTGTTTAATTATTTATTTATTTTTCAGGGCTGTACACTGGGGTACCAAAGAGTGTGAAATTATTTTTGTTATGCTTTATTAACGTTCAAAAAGCTCTCTTTTCGGCCGGGGCAGCGTGCATACAAGCGCTGCATGCACAACGCAATACACCAGCGGCGTCCATGATTGCCCTGTGGTACGGTTGTACTTCGGGTGGACACAAGATGGCGCTACACAACGCAGGATACCGGGGTACAACGGTACCCCGGGGTACTGCGTGTGTCATCATTTATTAAAAATGTATGTAGTGGGTTGTCCATTTTTATTCAAACATTTGTATAATATTATAGTGATATAATACTCTGCTATGTTTTAAGTCTATGTAAGAATGTGACATTTTACTCATAAATTAATTAATTTTGCATATGAATATTTAGAAATTGTTAATATTGCTTTTTTATATATTGAAAATAAAATCTAATTTAATTGAATTTAATTGTTATTACGATTGCTCTCTCTGCGCAGGGAATTCCGCTTCAAGCATCCGGACAAGACGGGGCTGAGTATCCGCAAGACCAAGGCCATGCGCAGCAACTTTCTCTCGGCTGAAATACTCTCCGTCTTCATTCCATCCATGATCCTAACCAACCTCTTTGCTCTAGGCATTGGGTAAGTCGAGGATATCACATTTAAAAAAAAGATCATTCTGTGATTTGATGTCTCATCAACAAGTTTTGTGATTTTGCCAGGATATGCCGGGATATTGATTGGTATCAAATTTTGGACCCCATGATTTGAAGATCTCTTTTCCTAGATCATTCTGTAGTGTTATGATAGACAATAGACTAGTCTTCTTCTGCAGACCCATGAATGCATTATTTAGTATGTTGATGAGTTTTCAATTGATATAATTTTTCTGGAAACCTATTTTTCTGAACTTTTTGGTGGAATGGACTAACTTAAACTATTATCTTTCATTTATTAGAAAATTATTTTGGGATGTTGGATCCCTTTTTAAAATTGAAATTAAAAATGCACTTATTCATTTTTATTCAATGTAATGCACCATTTGTCAATGTTTTGTACTGATGGGTAATTTCCAAACATATATACTGTATGTATTTAGCTGACATACATATAGACTATGCCATCATTTTAAATTTGATTCAGTAACATGCATGTATGTTGTAATTATGAATAAGGACCCATATTATATAATACCTTTCTGCCGATTTGTTTTGTTTTCAGGGTATTCATCGGATTGAGGATAGCAGCCCCCAAGTCAAGCTGAGGAGCCAATGAATCTTGTCAACTCTCACAATGTCCCCCCCACTGCAAGCATGCGGATGATGCTTCAAACCTGACGCATGCCGGGTGACATTTATTTGTTTCTTTTTTTTTCTTTTTTTTTTATCAAGTGTACAGATTGAGAATTTTACAATTGAAAGTTGGAAGGATTATTGTCTATGTCATATTGATGCCGGAAATGTTACAAGGAATGTTTGAAACGTGAAAACAAATATTTTTGTTATATTTTAATTTTTTTTATCAATTTTATAATGAAAGTTTTAAAGGGATCGTTATCACATGAATGTATATTGTGTCAAATTAACCCACAACAGAATCTTTTCAAGACGAAATTTTAAAGGAAATTTATATCTTTGTTGTGTCAGATTATTTTTATTTTCTCAGGCATTCTTTCAAATCATCCAATTTATATTATATATATAAACAGTTGTCATGGTTTCTGTGGTTCGTGTCCACTTTAGCTGACGAGAAAATTGAAAAAATTATATTCTGATTTCTTTTTTTCTTTCGTATGAATTCCAAAGTGCCATAATTACTGTAAAATGATTGATAAAATCACTTCTGGTTCAAATTGTGTGCTGTGGCCAGTTAGCATAGAGACTGATTTTGATGGTTAATGTAATTTTCAACCCGACATTGACAAAATTAGAAAAATCTTATTTTCTTCCAGGTCATGCTTCAACTACATGTATGACCACAGTTGTGATCAGGAAAGAGTGATATTTTTGAATAGTTAAAAGTCTACTTATGAAATAACATTTTGGGGCCAGTTAATTTTTCTTTCGGGTCACTAGAAAAGGGGAGAAATTATTTCTCTGGCCCGACCGGGCCACTGACAAAAAAGGTAAGTCTGCAGCCCTGTGAACAGTTCCTTGTTTGACTATTTCAGTCTATCAGCCACTGTGTTATAGAGATGCTTTATAGATCTTTTGGCAACTAGGAATGTTTTGATATTTTAATTCTAAAATGCTGTGCTATATTATCTTGATGTGAATACAAACTACCAAATGCTGACTGCTGCAGAATGACTGATATTGCATGTACACGTATAACCGCAATACCTAAAACAATGTACTGACATATCATACAAAATTCACTATAAAAAGTATCGGTAAGCATCTGTTATTTGATGCTGTTGAAGTTACATCACATGATTGTTTTCAAGAAAAGTTGAGAATTCTTTTGAGTGTAGCTATCATTTTTTGAATATGAGAACTTCAAGGTGAAATTATTATTTTTAATCAAGACAATGCAATATGTTACCACAACATTATTGTATCTTGCATGCTACAATGTATTATATGATATTTAGATTTATATGTACATGTACATGTAAATGTAGTTAGATGATAAATCAAGGAATATGAAAATAATGTACATACGTCTGAGTTAAGTAAAAGTACCATTGTAAGATAATTTTTTTGAAAATTCCTGAACCAATTTTTGTATTATTATTTATTTCCTGTTCCTTTTTCTAATTTACACAAATACATAATTTAAAGTGCTCCCTTTTTGATTATTAAACTTGTGGAATACTTTGTTCTGTGCAATTACGGGAGCAAGGAAATGTTTACTCTTTAATCTTTTCAATTTGAGAATCCAATTTTTACTTTACCAAAGGTAGAGAGACCTCTTCTCCCGCTCTTTAGGAAAAATGATGGGGACTAGCTTGCTCATACTTTTAATGAGAATTTTATTCAAACATCATGTAAAATGCAAGAATTAGGGTGTGTTTTTCTCTCGTTGAGCTTATTAATCCTTGCTAAGTGTATTTTAAATGTGCAGTTTATTGACCAAGAAACAGTTTTCCTAGTCCCCAACTAGGGTTAGCTGGGTAAGCTTTTGGTATCCACTAAGTTAACCCTACTTAGCAACTAAAATTGTGTTTAATTCGTAGCCACGCCATCCAAAATAGACTTAGCAAGGAACTAAGCTAGCGGGCTTTCATGAATATGGGCCCACATTTATAAAAAAATCACTATAGTTTAGTTCCATTCTAGATCTATTTTTAGATGACA
Source organism: Echinarachnius parma (assembly GCA_037951105.1). Taxonomy (NCBI): domain Eukaryota; kingdom Metazoa; phylum Echinodermata; class Echinoidea; order Clypeasteroida; family Echinarachniidae; genus Echinarachnius; species Echinarachnius parma. Next base: position 82,425 of record JBAMJV010007605.1, read on the forward strand.
TGGCTACATTGTAAGTACATGCGCCAAGAGATTCTTTTGGTTGCCAACTAGTTGGTAATGAATGGTTTACCCAGATAAGCATATATATAGTTAGTGACTAAGAAAAGGTTGTATCGCTTACCTATCCTAAAACTATCATCTAAGGTAGACTTTTAATATAGAATGGGACTAATCTAGTGTGGTTTATGAGTATGGGCCCTGTTATTCACAACAGTAACACGATTTAGATATGAAGATGCATGTAGCTATTGCGACTAATTTCTATTATGGATTGTACTTTTTGAAAGTGGAACATTTATTTAGTACTGGAAAGTTGGTGGAAACGGCAGTCTTTTGTACATTTTATAATCATTTATGGTATTTATAACTGTTGAATTGTAACCGTCTACTCTGTTATGTAGTTTTCTAATGAGCATGTACCTGTATGTTGTAGCTCTAGTATAGCCGAGTACATGTATTTACTGCACTATGTATAATATATTCATTAAATTATGCATATCTTGTATATAAACCAAATTATATCATGTTTTTCAAGTAGTTTTTTGAAACGTCGGATACAGCAAAGAGATCGATGCACAAGAACAAACAAATATTTCTTAATATATTTGGGCATAGTCTTTGAAGTTGTATTTCTTTTAAAAACATATTGCTGCCATATGTATGCCACTCCTTTAAATGTACATGATTAGTACATATTCATGTATATAGGATATGGATTTCCTAATGAAAAAGAAATAAAATACATGTTGTATTTTTGAAATCAGTATTAAACCTTTTCCCATTTTTGTAAATACAAAATCATAGTCTGTAATTTGGACTTTTCTCGATTTTTAGGAAGACCTACATTTATCTGACCCTCTTAATCAACATCACATTGTTACTTAAATGTAGCTACAATGTAGTGTTTGAAGTTTAGTCGTAGTGTATTTCAAGGGCCGAAATTCTCGTTGATTGCATTTAGCCTGGGTTAAATTCATTAGCCCGTTGATGAGAATTCGGACCAAAATGTGTAAAAATTTGACAAATGTATGCATTTGAGAGGATAATAAGTGAACAGTTCTAGTTCTAGTAGAGGGGAAATGTCATTTAAAATGTATGTCACATGATTAGCTGATAGCATGCATATTGTAGTACCAAGTAATTTGTTTGTTTTTACTCGTACAAAGATGCATCATGCACTGTCAAAGTCATGTCAAAAGTGGAGTGAATTTCAGCACAAACCCATGTCAAGTTAAATTGTGTATTAATTTGTCAGTAAAATCATGCTATGAGATTGAGATAAATATGGTGTGCCTGAAAAATAAAAACAAACCATTACAGTGCTGCAAATGTTACATTCTTATTCAAGACAAAGGAAAATCAATGAGAGTAGAAGAAAGGGGAATATATTTTTGGTACTGTGTGAATAATGATATCCATGCATGTGATTGCAAAGTTCATAATTTTAAAGCAGCTTGATGACTTGACAAGGTGTTCATACGTTTGGTACTGTCAGTGATTATAATTATGTCCCCCGTTTGTTAAGTCCTTTTATTACTGGACAGATCTGACTTGACTACATGTATATTTGGTATTGGGTTCATTACAAATATCAATGCCCCCCCATTTTGCCCTTTGTGAAGTCCTTTTACAATTATAGATCTGACTTGACTATGTTTTAATAAAAACTATAATGTCCTCACCGGCTTTAGGTCCTTTTTAGCAGGTTGTGGTTTGACTACATGTTCATTGTTATTGTAAGGTCTCTGTTATTGTTAAAGCCACTTCCATGGCATAATGGCATTGTACATGTACTATGTGTCACATACCTGCCAACATTTGAAAATGAAAACTCTTACTCTCATGTGAGTGAAGCGCACATCACGAGCGCGAAGTCCTTTGCGGCCGGGGTTCAGCTCCAGGGTTCTAGATGATCTCTTGTGCTATCTTAGCCTTATTTTTTATTATTTATTTTTTATTATTATTTATTCATATACAGACATTCATAAAATATGTATGTGTGTATCTATATGCACATGTATATTTACTTTTTGAAAAGAAAAGGGGGAAAAAATCGGAACAAATACAGCAAAATCGGACTGGTTGGCAGGTATGTGTGTCATTGTAAAATGTGACTCTTTATGGCTTAGTCCCACTATAGCGTATCTCCTTCCGTTTCCTGTCCGTTTGACATCCGGAAGGTACTAGCAGAATACTGGCAGGAAACAAAATGATGCGGACCAAGTTCAAAATAGACTAGTAGGATACTTTTAATTCGGCTCCGTTTCGTGTGAAACAAAACGTCATGGAACTTCAAAATTTGCTAGATATACTGACCGTTTCGCCGCAATTTGGTTGGATATAGGAAATGGAAGGAGATACGCTATAGTGGGAATAGGCCATTAGCAAAAGCCCACATGTTGTCTGTTAAGAACTAGAAGGGCGCTAAGTCACCTTTCGTACTTCTGAGATAATTATGTTGAAAGTTGGAGAACCACATTATTCGATCTACATACATGCAAGCATTTAAGAAAATCACGAATATAACATTTTTGAACTTTCTTTGTTTTGTTTTTTCCTGTATCACAAACTTCTTGCATGGTGTGTAGGGCCATTTCTTAAATGAATTATATTATCAGATTTGGATCATGGATATACAAAATAATGCATTATTCAAACCGTTTGTGTTTAATTTTGAAACTTTACATTGTACATTGAGGTAAATGTTAAGACCTGACTTTTCAGTATATGTCCTTGTTATTTTATGTGTAGCAGAAAATTTATTGTAATTCAATAAAAAATTGCAATGCAGCTTTATCATTTTGAAATAAGTATTGTGGTGTAATTTGTTGTTTTATAGATACCTGTATGTAAAGTGTAGGGTTCCATTTTGCAGGGCTAGAGGCCACCCAAAATGTTTCAAGCAACCACCAAACTTTCATTATCACTTGCTCAATCATTTCAACTACCAAATAGATCATACCGGTACTTATTTCTGTCGTATTTCTTTGTTTAGGCCTACCATGTCGCTGGTTTCTGGCAACACAAATTTGGTTTTTAAAAATGTGTAGCCCTGCATCGGTTTATGTTCACTTGGTCTACATCCTTTTGGTTTATAGCTGATTTCATGATTTGGTCTACTACATGATGCTTGAAACCTCCATTTCTCCAACTAGAAAATTGATCCCCAGCCCTAATTCCAACTCCTAACCTAAATCATAATCCTTAAAGGAGAAGTTTCCCCACCAAAAATTTACTTTTTATTATGTTCTCTACACATTAAAACATAATTTCATGCAAATATGTCCAACGTTTGCCCTCTGAGCAAAGGAGGGGCATCATTCAAAGTCAATCGCTGTATGGGCTAACCCCATTCATCGCGTACAGCACGTCATACCCGAACTAACATGCTCTGGCTCTTTTTGTTAGCTCTCGCAGCTCGCAGGGATTGTGCACAAATACAAAAGAGAAGTTTGAGTTTGACGTCAGATTTTTGAGCGAACACTTCTAAATCCGAGCTACATAAACATCAATGGCAGCCTCCATGCTGTATGCAATGAATGGGATTAGCCAGTACAGGGAGTGACTTTGAATGATGCTCCGTCCTGATGCTCCGTCCTTGCCCAAAGGCTCAATGTTGGTCGTATTTACATAACTGAATCAAAAGTAAATATATGGTGGGGAAACTGTCCCTTTACCCTCTTCAAGACTGGTCGCGAAAATACTAGCGGGCGAGGTCTATAGCAAAACCAATCACTCCTGAACGGGTTAACCATACTCCTAAACCCTTGACTTCTGGCCCTAAATTCATGAAACCCTGCTAGCTTAGTTCATTGCTAACTGTATTTTAAATGCGCAGTTTATTGAGCAACAAATGGTTTTCCTAGTCCCCAACTAGGGTTAGCTGGGTAAGCCTTGGGTATCAACTTAGTTAACCCTAGTTAGCAACTAAAATATCTTGTGTTTGATTCGTAGCCACGCCATCCAAAATGGACTTAGCAAGGAACTAAGCTAGCAGGGTTTCATGAATATGGGGCCTGATTTTGCTAAACAAACTGGAAGTAGACCAAATGGGTGCAGACCCAATGGCAAGTTACCCCTGCATAACACTATACATATGATTACAGCCCCAACCCCCATCCATCCAAACAGCAAATATTTTGAACATTGAATGTCATATCACGGAGGTAGTACCTCCTTGGTCATATACAGAACAAATGAAATACAAACTGAAATCTTCACTCATCAGAATTCACTGTCGGAGCCATTTGGTTTATTTGGCAAGACCCTTTGGTAGGAATGCATTTTGACACATAACACATTACACAAGTCACATGATCTGCAAAAAATGTATTTTCTCTCAAAAATATATTATAACGCATTATTTTTATATAATATCCGTACATATTTCTCCAATAATGTGATTTTGTTTTCATACTTCTCCATTACTTCCGGTTTCTTCAAAGCAGAGGCTATACCATGATTTAAATTGAAAGCTCGCCTACTTATTAAAGATCAACATTTAAATGTAATATTCTTACACCAATTCAATTCATAATGATTATATTCATACTCCCTCAAAAGCCAAATAACAGTATTGGGAAACGCCCCACACATACAAAATTAAAAATATATTTTCATCACCTACCATGGGAAAGAATATATCGTAACTTATCTGTTAATGATTTGGACAAAAACTGCTTTGAAATTGACTATTTGAGCACTAAATAAAATGTTTGGAAAAAAAAAACACCAAAATTAGCATACATTTCAATTCAACTGCATATTTGCTGCATGCAAAAGCTATGCAAGCACACATATGCACGGCATGCAGGCTTGTTTCAATCAATATTTCTGCATTCAATGATACTAAGGTTTTTTACCACACAAGCCCTTTTTAATACTATTTCAACAATACTGTTCAATTAGTTTGGCCAATATAGATGATTTTAGTAACTATCCCTATACTGTTTTTTCGCTTTAAGATGTGAATCAAATACACGTAAATTGATTCTGATATAAAAAAGAAAAAAAACATAAAACTGAAAGATGATAAACTTACACTCGCATAATTAATGACAAGTAATGTTTACATTTATAATGGATGCACTTGATTTCCAATACAGTTTAGGTAGGAAGATATACATGTAGTTCATGAATTAAATACATGTAACTGGCAGTGTCCAATAATAGCCTTCTAAGCTCACATAATGATAAACAGCTACTAATAAGAAGGAAAAATACACTTAAACAAATACTAAGTAGGAAAGAGTAATGTAGCACAGGAGAGGTTAGGCTTTGAAGCCATCACACAATTGCATGACTCAAGTTTTCACTGTTTGCGGACAACACACTTGGATTCTGGGAACAAGTTTCACTAAAACAAATATGCAGAAGACCATTATGCAGAAGACCATTTTGACATTCAAATCAATAGAAACATTTTACATCTATTGATTATATCAATATATATACTGTAGTATATCACATATACTGTTGCATAACATATCTTCCATTAATTAGTCTCCCATTTTAGCACCAAACTTTTCTTCATGCCTTCATGCAGTGTCAATGATGTAGATTTGCATGATTTAGCAAAAAATCACGATAAGCACACATAATGGCCCAAATCTCCAGCAGCGTATTAAATTTAATCTTGGGATTAAATCACATCATAGATATGGTATAATGTTTTAATCAGTTGGTAAAAATTTGGTAGCGCTCCATTTTTGTGTATTTAACTTTTGAAGTCAAAATAACAGAAGGGAAACTCCTTGAGTGCCAATATCGCATATACAGGTGGCCGAGAGAATGGACATGGTTGTTTGATGATATGACGGGCAGTAAGTACGATTTATCAGGCACCGACTTGGTAAAAATTGACAAAAATGGTAACCTGACATGGTGTCACTCAGAGCGCCCTAAAACAAAAACTACACGACCAAAATTACTGTTCTTGGTATCGTTTTTCATTGGAAAAGATACCCGATCCGATGGACATAATAATTTTGTTACTATATTTTGGGAAGTGCCCCGTTCCGGTTTTTTTGGGGCCACCCTGTATTTGCACCACAAATTACCCACAAATGCCATAGTAAAATGACTAAAATCCTTGGCATTCAAGTGAGTTAATCCTCTGATAAGCATTTTGGCCATCAATCTACCGATCTCCAAGACCACTAGCATGTTACAGTGGAAGTCATCCCCTGAAATTGTTTACATGCTATCAAACCTAGAAAGAAGATGAATTAAGTAAATATCACTTTGCATTTTCGCTCATTACTCGGCCATATAACATCCATTTAATGTAAAATGTTCACACATTACTTTTTGAACGTAACATATCACAAAAATACAAATTTTATGGACCATTCATCACTTTTTGTACATGTCAACAAAGTTTCTACATGAAGATCCCTTTAAGTATCAATTCAAAGACATAAGTATGCATTATTCTTTCTTGACAACAAATTCTTAAGAGGTAATTCCTATGACCCCACTCAGTACTGCATTAATCTAGATATAAATCGAGCATTGGATAATCTATGCTCGGGGAATTGTGAGCATACACAAGTTACAAATTAAATATGATTTTAATCACATGATAATTCTTTATAAAAATCAAAGTATGATTATTTTCAGCAAATCAGAAACCTAAATTACATGTATAATCCTTAGGAAGTTAGTTAGTAAGGACACAAATCAGTAATATGTTACTATGCTGATCAAATATTTTAAACACACCAAATGATATGAATTTTGCATAATCTATTATTTTTTGGTTTGCAATTTTTATACCTAATTCAGTTATGTTTTATTTCCATTGCACCATACTTAATCTCATATAATAAATAAGATTAGATGAATGATAATGCTGAATGATATTAAACAACAGAAAATATCCTATATTTGACCATTCCAAATATTTGAGATTATGAGGAGACCCGTAGTTTCAATGCCATCATATTTTGATAGTCACATTAAAAAACACACTGGTTGTGTCCAATATATACTGCAATGTGTTAAAACATTCAGGACTGGTCCCGAAAATACTGAGGTATGGGTCTATGGAGAATACATGTTATAGCAAAATCAGTCCGTCCTGAAAGGGTTAATTACTCACGATTACATGAGAATTTTGCTCATTTGATAGTGAAATCAGAAACACACTATGTCCATGTTGCAATGTGTTAATTACTCTACTGCAGGCGATCATTTATATAGTACACAATACTTCCACAATGTGTCTCATTATAATTATGTGACCTGCTATATCAAAACCCGGCACTTGTCGGTAATTCATGTTTTGAAGAAATTGGCATTTTAAGTTCACACAATGTGTGTAAAAGACCTATGATTGTAAAATTAAAACAATCATATCTTTACCAATTATTGACCAATCAGTTGGAACAAAGCATCAAATGAAAGCTTGTGTTGAGGCCTTTCTAATAGTGTGAAAATCTACATTTTGATTTTTACCGACAAGTGCCGGGTTTTGCTATAGCTGGTCACATATCATCACAAACCCCTTCAACACATTATACAGTGAAACCTCTTTACAGCGAGCTCTGTTATAACGAGGAACCTGATATAGCGAGGTAATTACACAGATCCATCTTCTATACATGTATTGCATTATTTTTAAGCCCTGATACAACAAGATATCGGTGATAACGAGGTGAAATCAATGGGCTCAAGGAGCTCGTTATAACGAGGTTTCACTGTACATCACGGTTTCAAGACAATGTGGTGTGATTAATTACTCTGTAGATATTTATTCACGAGTTGATCATCACAAACCCTTGTTGTAGAAGACGTAGGGCAACGTGTCTCCATACTTTTCCTGCAGTGCCTTCTTCAAATCGGGCTCCAGCTTGGATACGGCGATAGAGCTACATGCACAGAGAACAGATCGGAGGAAAGAGTCAAAGTCAGTCAGGAAAAATATTGTGCATCAACAAGTGCATCATTACCGCACCAACTCTCTGGAATAATTTACCCCATAACATCAGAGATGCCCCTACCATAATACACTTTCAAATCAATGTTAAAGAAACATCTGTACCATTAATCATATTGACCCAAATTCTCATCAGTGGCTCAACTTGAGCCTGGCCTAAAAAAGACAAAGACTACCGGTAACCAGTTAACCCACTTTGCACCAGCAGACCTATTGTCTCGTTGCTATGGTCCCCCGAGATATTCTAATGGTTTTCTTTCATTATCCAGTCAATCCCCTGAGTTCTGATTATAGACATCAGGACAATGGGCCCTTTGAAATTCAGTCATAGTATAGTCTGTCATCAGCCAAATTGCCTCCTGGATCATCCTGGACATTGTATTGCTGGTGACCTGTTATACTATGACTGATTTTCAAAGGGCCCATTGTCCTGATGCATATAAGCAGAATTTATATATCTCCCTTATAAATGTTACCTATTATTATTATTATCATTATTTATAAGATTTGTTTATGAAGGCTGGTGAATCAAAATATAATATCTACTCTTTTCTCATTATGACTGTTTGTACATCTTACTCTAGTTAGTAAATGGGAATAGAGCTGAGAGAGGGGATACAAAGACAAATTTGAAGTCAACTATCAAAGAATTCTCATGGCATAAATGGCAGAAGTTGTATTTATTTTGGATTCATATTATATCAAGTATGAAATATCATTGTGTTGGTTTGAACTGTACCTGATGACCATGGGTAATAATAGCACCAGGAATGTCACGTTCTGACAGACATGACTGCGCTCTATAAATTACCGTTATAGAGTGGTGAAGTGTGATGTCATCTATGACGTTATAAGCATCTTTTTTTAGAATTTTCAAATTTGAACTTCATTTCCCAAAAGAGCGTCAAAAATAATGTCCAAATACCGAAAATCAATTGAATATGTTAAATATTGGCTGAGATATGCCCATCCAAATGAATTTTACTTCAATAGGCAAACACTGTTATAGTGCTCTGGTTCATAAAGTTATGAACCAGAGCACTATAACACTGATTGCCTATTGACAAAAAATTTGTTTGGATTTCTTTTGGAAAATGAAGTTCAAATTTGAAAATTCTAAAAAAAGATGTTTATGACGTCATGGCTTCTGTACTCTATTAATTATTATTACATTGCTAAATGATTTGCTTACCTTCTCTGTGGGAACAGGGCACATGCACAGGGTGTCATGAAGACGAGGCTGTAGGAGGTAAAGAAAATAAACATATATAATTGTAAACATAGGGACCCTGACCAGAGATATATGATATAAATGAAAATGAACAAAGACAATAGGGCTTCCCCGGGATTGGAACCAGAGACCTCCGGATTGCTAGACTGGTGCTCTACCAACTGAGCTAGAAAGCTCCTGAAACCCTTTTTAATGGTCAGAAGCTATTAAAGACGGTCAGTTATAAAATTACACCATGATAGCTGTACAGGTAAAAGTACATGAATATGATACAGACATCCCCCCCCCCCCCCCCTTATATCTACATTGGTGCTGTACACGTAAAATTACAAGAATAAAGTTATGATACAGACACCACACAAGATTAAAACGATTCAAACAAGAGACCTCAACTTCTGGTTTGTACTCACCAACATCCTACACCCAGGACTTGGAATGGAGCGTGTAAGACCGGTATCCTGTTGAACCATGGATATCTTATCAGCCGCTCCATAATGGGTGGTAGTAGACCTGAAACAAGGACGGAGAATACATTAACACTTGACAGTAACCAAAACAAACCAAAATCAGAAGATTAATTGATTATTTAGAAGATCACTAAAATTATTTTTTATTATCATTACATTATAATTCTATGGGGGCCTGTGCCCCCCCCCCCCCTCCCTCCTCCCCAATAATTTAGGAAAAAAAACATAAGGGGAACATTTTTGAAAAAGACAAAGAAATACATAAAGGTGTGCCCCCACCCCCCCAAATATTGCTGGTAAAACTTCACATTGACCCTCATTTGGCCTTTGACCTATTTACGTGACCTTTGACCCCATAATATCATTGAGGCCAATATAGGGCATCTACCAATCAAGTTTGGTTACAAACAGATGCAGGGTTGGAAAGTTATGAACCCTAATAGACTCTTGCAGGTAAAACTTCACATTGACCCTCATTTGACCTTTGACCTACTTACGTGACCTTTGACCCCATAATATCATGGAGACCAATGTAGGGCATCTACCAGTCAAGTTTGGTTACAAACAGATGCAGGGTTGGAAAGTTATGAACCCTAATAGACTCTTGCAGGTAAAACTTCACATTAACCCTCGTTTGACCTTTGACCTACTTACGTGACCTTTGACCCCATAATATCATGGAGGCCCATGTAGGGCATCTACCAGTCAAGTTTGGTTACAAACAGATGCAGGGTTTGAAAGTTATTCAAATTTTTGTTAGCGTCACGGACAGACAGCGGACCGACGGACAGACAGACGGACCGACGGACGCAATTTGGATCCCTTAGTCTCCCTCCACCTCGGTGGGCTCGACAAAAAACAAAAGTGTGTATTGTTGACTTACACATTCCCGGGGCTGCCATGAATATTCTTGAGAAGACTACCTGAGAGATGCCCTTCCTTGCAGCTTTCTGGAGAAACAAACAACATAAGTACAATTAGGGACAAGGTTGGAAGATACATGTATACATTGTGATATTAAAAAAAGTTCTGAACACATACACATGTACAACAAAGTACTGTATATATATTTTCTGTGACAGCTTTTTTGTTTAAATTGTCTATAAAAGGTACATTATCTTGTTATTATTATTATTATCAGTATTATTCATGGTTTTTATTGTCCACACGTATGGCAGCAAACAAGCTGAATTGCATGTGTTTTACATTGAAATACATACAAATCAAACAAAGAAATTAATGCAAACAACAACAAATAATTGCACAATTTAAATTACACGCATGAATGTTATGTTCACAACAGTATTGCTTTACAATGACAAATGGTTTGGACGCCATTTTTTAATCTGAATTCAATTCTTCTGCAACCACTCCAAATAATTTCTTACTTCTCTCACTATCTCACCTTTGATTTCCCCACTTCTTTGCCATCGTTATCATACAGGACGATCCCGTTCACTAGCTCTTGCTGCCTCATCATGGGCACGTTAACACAGTTGGCTGCCGCTACAGCAGCAAAGGGAACATACCTAGCTAGCAGTGGTGGAGCAGTCTGAGATATAAACACAAAATAGACAAAATTTAACATATCGGAAGGACATTTTCTTTTGTTATTTATTAATTAACGAATAAACACTGAGTAAAATAATTGTTAGCAATGGGAAGGCCTACTTGAACTTACTTTGCACTGAAGATTGGTCTGCTCTCTAACAACTATGTGAGCCACAAAATTAAAAATATTGATTTTTCGGTAACGGAAGGACATTTTCATAGGCTGAAAATAAGAAGTCATTGAAGCATAACAAATCAAATAAATCATACAAATTTATTTACGAAATGGTCATATCTCAGGAGTAAGAATAATGGTTTTTAGGCTTAACTGGGGAAATATAAAACAAACACAGGATCAAAACACTTTTTCACAAAAATGTCAAATTTGTGGGGTTCAATTATGGTTATAAAGTTATTATAAAAAAACAACTAAAATTATGTAAAACTAATATTTTCTCATTGAATTTCAAAAATATAGAATTTAAAGGGATCTAGTAACTTTGTTGAGATGTGCAAAAACTGATGAATGGTTGATGCAATGTATACTGTTGTTATCTCATATGTCCTCAGGGTATTGTGTGAAAATTTCAGGTCAAATGGACAATGTATGGCCAAGTAATGAGCGAAAATGCAAAGTGATATTGGGTGATATTCACCAACTCACTGCATTCACTTTGTACAGGGATGAAAATCTCGCCCGGAGATTTTCTTATCTAAATACTTCAATCATACATATCTTTGTAATGAAAGGGAAATTTGAAAAACCGAAAGCTGTCCCATGATTTTATTGTTAATACGAATACAACAAGGTATAAAGGAACCGCTAGAATTACAATTTTATTTTGAGGATTTGGACAATGTTACTAAGTCCCTTTAAGCTTTGATTTGATACCAAATTTGTATCATAAAAATGCTTGTAAAATTGTTGGTCAAATGTCCACTTTGGCGTGGAATTGCCCTACAGCAGCAAAGGGAACATGTAGCTAACAGTGGGAGTGGTTATATAAAATAACAATATAAGTTATTAAAACAATGATTACTCGCCCTGAGCTCCTTTTAAAAAATGCTGCTCTTAGATTACAGAGAGTTACTCACTTTAGTTAATGCGTTGAGTCCCAGGGCAGTGACCAGTGCACCAGTTGTAGCTGTAACGTATGCTGTGCCTATTTGCCTGATTGAGAGAAGGAAAGGAAAAAGAAACAAACAAATTAATTTTCTTTAACAAATTTATAATAATAATATAGTGTAGAGAGTGTGTACATGGATTTGACATGAATGGGTGGGAAGGATCAAAGACGTAGTGCAGAGTGTGATAAGGAATAGGGAACAAAAATACACGGGGGCGGCGGGCGAATTCGCCCCCGAAATGCCAAAAGGAGCCCTAGAAAATGTGAGTATGGGGCGACATTTTCTGCATGATCGGATCATGATAGAATGCCGATCCGATGATTGCTTACATCATTAGAGCTAAAAAGTAATCCCTGAAATTCGACAAAAAGAGCCCCCAAAATGATAAAAGTGGCCCCTGAAGGTTGGAAAAGTAGCCCCCCAAAACTTCCATAAAATTAGATAGGGAGCCCCCAAAATAAAAATATAAATTTTTTCCCTGATAAGGAACATAGTAAATATACAAATATCTAACTTTTTATATAAATACAATGATGTAAACAAAAACATTTAAATTCAACTAAAGCAGTGTCTGCTCTTGTTGTTGTTGTTATTTTTACCTTGTTGTTGTAGCAGATGCTGCATTTCTATTTGTGTAGTTGACGAGAGCGTTGAAAGACTGGTTCACCCACTGCCAGAACACTACTGCAGGAACAGTTCTAAATACAACATGGAAAAGAAAAAAGACATTGTTGTGGAAGTGTTGTGTAGGCCTAGCTGGGACAAATATTAAAATATTATTCAAATTATTTCAATTATAGCTGAACAGCTGTTGGTTTTCTAATATATATGCCTTATTTTACTATTCGAATATTTGAATAATAACAAAACAATACAAAACAAAAACAAACAAACAAATAAACAAAATTAACTAATTATTCAGATTTCAAACTATTCAGATATCTTTCTGGTTGAATATTCTAATGGCAAAATAGGTAGTCGTCCCAGGCCTAGTGTAGTGGTATGTTTAGGAATAGCGTTTTACTCCACATATCGTGTTTCTGTTTTTGTATCTTGATCATAATGGAAATTATCAGGTACTTTCTTAAATTCTTAAATTGATTTCATATCATAAGTTGCTATTGGTAGTATCATAATATGCACAGCTAGTAAATGTGTAAAGGAGTAAATACTTTTTAAAACATTTGATCAAAACGAATACTAAGGGGTTTCCAAGACGAACACAGCGTATGGATTTTTATAGCTCAGCTGGTAGAGCACATTTTACCATGTATATATTGTACCTTTTACGAGTAATAAATAAATGAATGAATGAATGAAGATACATACATGAATCAAGTTTGGTGAGAATCTTTAAATCAGTTCTTGAGAACACGCGATCACAAGAACGGGACGTACGTACGTATGGACAACCCGAAAAACATAATGCCTCCGGCTACTTCGTTGCGGAGGCAGAACAATCCTGAATGATTTGAAGAAGAAAAAATGCACTCACCTGTAGAATTGCATCATGGCTCCTGTGATGAGCATGCCCCCTGGAACCTGGAAGGACATACGGCCAATGATGTTCTGTCTGTCCCCAGTGTCTGGATGAAAGGCCGACATGTAGAGCCTCTGTGCGTACAGGAGCTGTTCTTCTTTGGTACCGGGTGGCTCCAATCCTAGCCTGATTTCAAGAAAGTAACATATATATTTATCGTGCTGGTTGCTACAAATATAATTTTATATTCGAAACCTTCTATGTAATGGCAGCCTACAACATTTGTACAGTAGGCCTACAATTCTTCCTACACAACCAAAAAAGACGTAGTACATTAGTCAGAGTCTGAATGAAAGGCTGACATGTACAGCCATACAGGAGCTGTTCTTCTTTTGTACCGGGTGGCTCTAATCCTAGCCTGGTTTCAAGAAATGAATATAAGTTGCTTTATTGGAAGCCTACATGTACTACACGTGTGTGATGTACAGTTCTTCATTGAGTCTGGATATGTTTTTATGATTAAATTGAAAGCCCCCACTTATCTTTTCCTTGAATAAGTAATCCCTGAATTTGTACCATTTGTAAAGTCGTGGCAGAGGTGTATTAAGTTGTAATAGATTCCAACTCATGGGCCCGGCCATTGCAAAAAGAGATGCAATTGATTTTAAGTCAGATCATTCTAGACTTAATGCGCAAATCTGATTGGTTCAAATGCGCATATTTTCTGACTTGCAGTTAATTGCAACTTTACAATTGATTTCAACTCGTTCTGAAACAGTGCCCTGGTACTGGTCTCTGTGAATAAGTCTAGTACTAGTACTTTTGAGTTGCGACTCGAGTACTGAGTTGTGAGTACTCACTTGTACTTGTGCACCAGTTCCTTGGCATCATCCAGCTGTTGGTTGGAGTGCAGCACCAGCCGGCAGTCGGTGATGCTGAAGAAGTGTTTCAGACGTCCCATGAATGTGCTCTGGTCCCATCGTGGTGAGTCCAGGTCCAGGCGGGGTTGAGGACTGGCCCCGCCTTCCACCACATCAACAGTTTGCATCTTTCCTGACAATCAGTTAAACAACCTGAACAAAATGAAATAATAAAAAAATATAAAATAATAATAATTTCAACCTAGAAGACTAAGCCTTACATTTACAGTAGAGGCGCACACTAGCAAATACAGATCGTCTGACATTTTGGGGGTTGTATTCATTTACAATTAATGACATCTGCATTGCAAAGAATCAAGAAAAAATACCAAATCAGCTCCCATTCCATTTCTGCTCGCAGTGGCAAGGTAGCAATGGTCCTATAGTACTTCAACACACAGAGTTTTCTGTGTGGACAACACACAAAAGAAGATGGTGAACTATAGATTACAACTTCAAGGAATCTATTTTTAGCACTCTCAAGTCCCATAATTGTAACCCTAATCCCGTAGGGCATAACAAAAAAACATCCCCAAAAAAAGAGGACGATCCTCATTTTTGCTGATGCCTGATGGCGATGCCGATGCAATTTGTCCTCGTTTACAAGGGCCAGGCCAGGGTATCCTTGTTTTTTAGGACAATCATTGTTTGCAAGCGTGCATGCACTTCTACTGACTTAGTCTTAGTTAAGTTTAACTTTAATAACTTTAAGTATACTTAAGAAGTTAAGTCTACTCTTAACTAAGTAAGGAGTTAAGACTTTGAAGTTTGACTTTGTCTTTGTCTTTTTGCATTTGATGAAAAGCTTTAACTTTTAAGCTGTATGAAAAAATTGAAATAGAGAAAATAAATCTTGTACTTGTAGTGCTAAGGAATGCAAAGCACTTGCACAAATGGCGTGTAGTAAGGGCAATATCGTGTATTAGGCCCCACCACTGCTATACTGTATGTCTTATGTAGCCAAGTTATAGCCACTAAATCTGACCTATAGCCACTAAATCTGACCTATAGCCATTAATCTGACCTATAGATCGACAAATCTATCGCTTTCATGGCCTTTTTGACATTATTATTGTTATTTTCACTGTCGGCATAGAATGCCGACAGTGAAAATAACAATAATAATGTCAAAAAGGCCATGAAAGCGATAGATTTGTCGATCTATCTGACCTATAGCCATTAATCTGACCTATAGCCACCAAATTAGGGTTAGGGTTAGGGGTTTAGTTAGGGTTATATAGGGTTAGGACTTAGATTATATGTATACAGTATAGCAGTGGTGGGGCCTAATACACGAATATGCCGTAGTAAGTATTATTTAGCCTTAATCCGGGACCTTAATCCTACTAAAAGTAAAAATGATAACGGCTTATTGAGCTTAGCTCAGAACCTTGCAAAGCAGCATAGGCATAGCCATCGCGCCGCGGCCCTGCCCCGCCGCGCCCCCGACGCCTCCCCGTACCGTACCACCCATTTTCCCGTGGTCCAAGCCAAAGGCCAAGCCCACACATAGGTACATTACAGTAGCATTGTGTGGAGATCAACCTCTTCCGCCTGCTGCACTATCCAAAACATAAACAATTTTGTCGGCCGATTTCTCCCTAAATTTACCAGCAAATGAAAAAAACTTTTGTTTATGTGATCCCTAAGTCATATACTTTGATAATAATTACCGACTTTGTTGTTTTGAAGATTGCAAAATGTAGAAAAAAAACGATTATTTCCCGTCCGTTTTCATTACCGATGCATCCTAACACACGACGTTCAACTGATGAACGGTACAGTGTATGAATAGGCAGTATGGTAATCTCCCGTGTATTACCATACATTGCGTGTAAATGGTCCACCTAAGTGGACCATATACTTTGTAGATGTGGCCAAGCCTATATCTATGCGGACCCGCTCATCATTTAGTTAGACTTATAAATGGAAATAATGATATCACAATTACATACCAACGAACTAGAGAGCCCAATCCAAGTTTCCGTATCCGTGGTTCAGCCTCAGGTAATGAAATAGGATGGATTTTTTAGTTGATTCCAAACACTGCAAATTCTGAACCGGTTCCCACACAACATGCAACGACGTTTTGTTATAGCGCCATCTACGTTCAAAATTAAGAAGTGGCCGGTAATAATTACTACACAAATACAATTTTGCAAAGTGAACTTCGTACTTTTTCTACACACAGGAAGGGAGTAAAAAGTCAGCATAATCAGAAAATAAATCACTATTATCATTAATGGCAAGTGCACAGGTAAGTGTTTCGGTTACCTCTTGCAAATTTAAGTTTTAACATAGTATATAACTTCCAGTAAATATGTATTTTGGCCCATTCCCGTTGCCGTTGGCGTTGATGGGTTGAGTCATTTTTTTTAGTTCGATGAATCATTGAAATTATTATTATGGAAGTGTCACTGTACTGCAGCGCAGCCGGCCGTGCATGCATGCAGTGTGTGTCATCAGACTTCTGAATGGAAATGACATGATCTGATACTTGATAGAAGTTTTGTGTTTATGAATAAATGTTGTGTGAATCAGAATGTGATGTTTTGTGAGCGGTGATATGATACTCGGCATTCTCTTCGAAGACGTGCCCACACATAGGTATGGTAGGTGTACTACACATCGCCATCGGCACTGTTTTTAATATCGGCACACCGCGTAATATTTGTTTTTGCGCGTGTTGTGAAAAATCGCGCATGTGATGATGCGCGCTACCCTTAAAAACTAAACTGGTCGAAATTTTGAGGAGAAATAATGCGTAGATCGTCCGCTACGAGTAAATTTGTGAAATGATGCCAATAAAATTAGCATCGCACAAGAAATTTGGAGTTGCGTGCATTGTCAACGAGAGTTGAGGGGTTGCCGGTATTAAAAACACTTCGAACTTGTGAAGCCAAAAAACCACGCGCGCGTTCGAAGGCGCTATCTCAAAATATAATTAATAAATCGCAAATCTGATCATCGCATCGGAATCTACACTATTTTCTCAATGTGTGAGTACAATTTCAAGAAATGTGTACAATTTTTATTTTAAGTCTTAAACTGTCGGAAATGTGTTAGTGTGCCGATGCGGGGGTTATTCAATCATACATTACAGTAGCATTGTGTGGAGATCAACCTCTTCCGCCTGCTGCACTATCCAAAACATAAACAATTTTTGTCGGCCGATTTCTCCCTAAATTTACCAGCAAATGCAAAAAAACTTTTGTTTATGTGATCCCTAAGTCATATACTTTGATAATAATTACCGACTTTGTTGTTTTGAAGATTGCAAAATGTAGAAAAAAACGATTATTTCCCGTCTGTTTTCATTACCGATGCATCCTAACACACAACGTTCAACTGATGAACGGTACAGTGTATGAATAGGCAGTATGGCAATCTCCCGTGTATTACCATATATTGCGTGTAAATGGTCCACCTAAGTGGACCATATACTTTGTAGATGTGGACGTGCCCACACATATGTAGCTACATAATTATTACAATAGCGTTGCCGTTGTGCGGAGATAAACCTCTTCCGCCTGCTGCACTATCCAACTGACATGACAACACAAACATATTTTTGTCAGCCGATATTCCTCCCTCCATTAACCAGCAAATTTAAAACTTTTGTTTATGTATGGTATCGTGTCCTATTACCGGATATACTTTTAGTTTTGACGCACAAAACAAACATTAGATGCATAAAATCAAAGACAAAGTGGAAATTATACGAGCAGCTACACAAACTCTAACTCAAGTGAACGCTAGCGCGGAGCGCTAGCGTTCAAGGTCGGGCTGATAGTGCCCCCGAATTTATGATCTAATGTGCACAATAAGTGTGCTTAAAATTATACATATGATACGGTACTTACCACCGATTAGATGATACATATGTGATGCAACTATGCCTATGGGGTGGATCAGAATGATGATTTTTCGCTCCATTCCGCATCAAAATGAGTGATTTATGCACCTCCTCGACTTCTATCTGTGTTGTATCGCGACTTCTGAACGATCGATGATCGCGCGAACGGTCTCCATTCAAGTACCGCGCCCGCCGAATAGACGGCAGATCTGACTCGCGCGTTTAGTGGTCGTACGGTAATCGATCGTTCAGAAGTCGCGATACAACACAGATAGAAGTCGATGATGTGCATTAATCACTCATTTTGATACGGAATGGAGCGAAAAATCATCATTCTGATCCACCCCATAGTTGCATCACATATGTATCATCTAATCGGTGGTAAGTACCGTATCATATGTATAATTTTAAGCACACTTATTGTGCACATTAGATCATAAATTCGGGGGCACTATCAGCCCGACCTTGAACGCTAGCGCTCCGCGCTAGCGTTCACTTGAGTTACACAAACTCATAAAGAACACATTTGATGTAAAATATCTTCAAGAATTTACCGATTTTTCTCCAAATCAACTTTCTTGTAAACCCTTCCAAAAAAGAGGCCTCTTCCCGACGCAAGATTTCGTGTTGTATTAACCAAACGTGAATGTTTTGCATGGGAATGTCATTGACATGTGCGCTGCCACTGGTGCGCGGCAAAACACGCGTAATAACGCCTCAGGACGCTTATTTCTTTCGGGAAACGGTGGAAAATGTTTGCTAAACATCCATTTATTATCCTCCGTTAATTAATGCCGACTTTCAAATTCAACTTTTAAAATTCGAACGTTTTTTCCTATGGGAATTTGCATTTACGGTAATACAACCCGTTCGGTAATGCAACCCCTTGCTATACATGATCCACAATTCATATAATTTGATAATAATTACCGACTCTGTTGTTTTGAAGACTGCAAAATGTAGGGGAAAAATATCATTTCCTGTCCATTTTCCGTAGCCATGCCCATCCATGCGACCATGCGACCATGCAACTAAAAGTAAAACACAGCATTCAACTGTTGAACGCATCAGTGTACGAATGGCCGGTATGCTTTATCTCCAGCATATTAGCGTATATATTGCATGTAAATGGTCCAGCTGACTGGACCATGTACTTTAGTAGATGTGTACGTACGTGCCCACGACTTGGCATGCACGGCTAAGTAAAGAAAAAGAACCGATGCGCTAATCGATAAAATAATTAGCGGTGAGCGCCAGGCAGCACACCGCTGTAACGACTTGCATTCAGAAAGCATGAAGTAAAGATGTGACAAGGTCACACAAGCAGCCAGAGCAATGCGAGCCTACACGGGAACTACGTGGCCCGGTACAGAAAAAGTTTGTCAAATTTTCATGCAAAATTCTGAATTTAAATTCAGCAAAATCGATCATAACTGGCCCTAAAAATGATACAACTTTAGTGTTATTTGAATTTACCAAAATGGTCCAAGTTATTCTTCAAATGTCGGAAATGTGGAGAAATCTGCAATTTTGGGCAATAAAAAAACTGAAGATTAGTCAGACGTGATCCGTCTCAGAAGTGTTGCTGCTATCTGAATGACTTCCATGTATTCCCCGCAAATTTCCCGCACCGCGTGAGTTACTGTATCCGAATTCTGATACGGCAGTATCCGAAATTGGATACGGTGCGCATGCTTGCAAGTCCGCTTCTCTTGGGCAATAATAAGCAGTCTCCGCACGTTGCGGGCGTGCTTTCTTTGTTTACGCTGGAAAACCGAGCAGCAAGGGAAACAAATATGGAACTTATATAGTTATATGACAGTTTTTGTAATTTATCCTTTTTATTTTTTTTAAAGTGAAATTTTGTACAATAAATTATCAAATCAGTTTCAATCTAGATATGGATTTGGTGACTTTAGATAGGCTGTTCTTTTCTCTCTGTTTGTAGTTCAAAGTGCGTCCATTAGAATTTGCCACTGTATTGAGTGAATGGTCCTACCAAACTTTGTTGATTTTTTTTTTAGCTCTAAAGTAACTAGTACTGTATCCTATTTTTCATTCGGCACACTGAATTTGAAAACAACTTCCCAAAATGGTGGATTTGTCTCGCGATCAACGTTATAATTTTTCCGAAAAACAAAGCGATCGCGAACGGATGAGTTCAATTCAGTTCTTTGATCAATAGGCTTTTACATAATTATGAATACATGCATTAATCTTTTATTTTGCAGGGTATTCCTATGGATAACATTACGAGACAGCCGCAGCCCGTCGGGAAGGTCTTCGTTCAGAGGGACTACAATGAAGGCACAGGGGTCAGGTTCCAGACAAAACTACCAACAGAACTCACAGACAGGGTAAGGAATAGAGCATGGGCATGGGCATCGATTCCTCACTGGCACTTGCCCGCTTGTAATGAGCAAAAATCATTTGGCTGTATGATGTTATGATATTCACTTACTCATTGCAATGATATTTTAACATCTGAACACTTCAATCGTAAATATCTTTTTAACGAAAGGGAAATTTGAAAAGAACGAAACCTGTTCCATGCTTTTATTGTTAATAAAACTCAACATGGCAAGATGGGGCTTTGCCCCTGAAGGAGACTCTAAATGCGAATGCGGAGAGACGCAGACGATGGACCACATCCTGCAGTGCGGCAGGACGGCTTGCACGGATGACGACCTGTCCCTCGTTAATGAGACGGCCATCGCAGCCATTGAGAGATGGAAAATCTTTATTTAGGAACTGTATCTTTTATCTTGATCTAATTAAGGAGACACGAACGATTGTTAATACGAATACAACAAGGTATGAGAGAACCCCTAGAATTCCAATTGGATTTTGAGGATTTGGACAATGTTACTATGAAGTCCCTTTAAGTTTATGACATTTTTGCTATTGTAATAAGGTGGGTTTTAATGTTCCATTTAATTCACCTCGCCAAGCCCAATGATTTTGATGTGATCCTGGTTCTGGAATCAAAGTCTTACTTTGTTCTGTATGATGTAAATTTATGTGATTCTCCGAACATCAACCACATCATACAAGAGTAGGTAATCCCATAATTTGTTTGCACAAACATATATTTAATTTACCGTACGTGTGGGTTTTTTTTTTTATCTTCTTCAGATTGACCAGACCCGGTTTGAGTTCACGATCAACAGGTTAAACGAGTTGTATGCAGAGGCAGAGAGTTTGGGTGCACGCACGTACTGCGAGAGCTGCTTATCGTGTCTGACGGCCTACACGATACTCATCTGTATGAACACACATTATGACAAAGTAAGAGCAGGTCTGGGGGAGTTTTAATGTTCCATTTAATTCACGTGTCGCACCAAGCCCAATGATTTTTGGTGTTGGTGTTGCATAAAGAGTTTGTGATCAATTGCAAAGTTGCGATTAATCGCAAGTCAGGAAAATGCGCCTAAATGCGCAAATCGGATTGGTTCATATGGGCGTTCATCGGGGACATGCTACAAGAGTCCGATCTCGCTCCCCTGGGCAAAGTGTCTTTTTGACAAGGCCGGTTGTAGCAAGCTCTCCTCAAGATTAATATTTAAATTTGTATTCTAGATTAATCTACAGGAGACACAAACGAAAGAACGGTTTGGGCATATTTTCTGACTTGCGATCAATCGCAACCTAACCTAGGTTTTCTCGCAACTATCATCCAGCCATTGAGTGATAAGTTTTCAAAATCCCTAGCCATTGCCTTTTGCTGATCATTATGCATGGTTGCCAAGATATGATATTAGATCCCGGTTTTAGTGTTAATCATAAATCTGAAATGTTTTCCCTTGTTCCCATTCACATCCTATAAGAATGTAATGCACAGTATGTGCCCCAGTAATTGCATGGCCTTGGTTAGTGCCTCTAACAAGTTTTTGATATATTTGTTTGTCCTTGCCAAAATGACAAAAATCTTTTTAAAAACTATATATGATGACACACGCGGTACCCCGGGGTACCGCCATCTTGTGTCCACTTAAAGCAGAACCGTATTGCGTTGTGCATGCAGTGCAGCGCGCGCTTGTATGCACGCTATACCCCGGTACAGCCCTAAAATATCAATAAATAATTAAACAAAATGGCGGATATTCGTTTGGTACCCCAGGGTACCATTTATGTCATCATATATTGAAAATTAACCTCCTATCCTTTATTTTCTCCACTCTTTCCCCAAAATAGATAGATGGGTTAGTTTCCCCCTGAAAAAAAGGAGTAATTTGAAGGAACGCATAATTAATTGAATGCACATTTTTTTTAGGCTGCTACAGTACATCTATTCAAATTAATTTACCCTAACTTTATTTACAAACCCTTTTGTGTTTTCACCGTTTCTTTACTAAAGTGTGTGAAGAAAGCAGGACTGTTTATCCAGCAGCAGAATGGCGAGGGGTATGCCCCCAGAGGGCTAGTCATCACAGAATGCCCTGCCCCCCCCCCCCCCCCCCTAGCTCTAGAAAGACCTCAAATACCCAAGCCCTTTTAGCATTAACCTATTATGTATTTCCCTTGTTTGTCATATATGTAATTGCATTGTGTATTTTCCACTGTTTCTCATTGACTACAGTGTGTGAAGAAAGCGGGGCAGCAGCAGAACGATAGGTGTACTTCCCCAGGGGGCTGGCCATCACAGAATGCCCCCCCCCCCCACAGCTCTAGAAAGACCTCAAATACCTAAGGCCCTTTTAGCATTAACCTATTATGTATTTCCCTTGTTTCTCATTGACTACAGTATGTAATTGCATTGTGTATTTTCCCCTGTTTCTCATTGACTGCAGTGTGTGAAGAAGGCGGGACTATTTATCCAGCAGCAAAACGATGAGGTGTACGCCCCTAGGGGGCTGGCCATCACAGACCCCTTCACCAGGGGACTCAGAGTTGTATCCTTTCTCAATCATCAATTATTTTGTTAATAAATGTGACTGGATATAGCAAAACCCTGCACTTTTCGGTACAAATAAAAAAAATAATATAAACAATTAGAAAGGCCTCATCAAAAGCTTTCATTAGATGCCTTCTTCTAAAACATCAGACAATATTTGGCAAAGATATGATTGTTTAATCTTTACTAACATATTAGGTCTTTTACATACATAATGTAAACTTCTGATAATGCCCATTTCTTCAAAACCTGAATTACCGACAATTGCAGGGTTTTGTTATATCCAGTCACAATAGCACAACTTCAACCAGTGAATTAAATTGGCAATGTAGTGTAGATTTGATCATCATTAGAAGCAACGGTGGTAAATGAGAGGGTTTCTACCTTATTGATGGATTTGACTACAATTTATATATAGGTTTTTTTGACTACTCAACAATCTCTATCTAATTTGATTTCCTAGCTTCGCAGTTGAGTTTATCATTGTCAACTTCAACATAATTCTTATAAAATAAAAAAATTATTCAATATTAAAACACATGGTTAAGTCAGAAAATTTAAAAAAGCTACAACTACACCTGGGACTTCAAGTTGGACTTTAAAAAGTATAGAAAGCCGTTAGTTTCTTCTTTTTTTAAAGGGAAAAGTCGTTTTAAAAGCCATAAAATGTTGTTTCATATCATTTATATTTTTCTATTAACAAGGAGATTTCATGTTCCTCATTTAAAATTTATGAAAGTCTTAAATACTTGCATTTTTGCATTTGAATATATTTTATTCCAAGGCTACAATGGCTTTCCATACTTTTTAAGTCCAACTTAGTGTTAAGTTCAACTTAAGATCTTTGTGAAACACCCCCCCCCCCCCTTCCCCCCAGGGCCCATATAAAACCACTATAGCTTAGTTCCATTCTAAACATGTGTTAGATGCTAATGCTAAGTAAGCAACACAGTTTTCATAAAAGGATGTAAAAGGATCTATTGTTGCAGAGAAATGGGCTTCACCGTGAATAGATTCCAAGACCTCTGGATTGCTAGACTGGTGCTCAATCATTGAGCCACAAAGACCCTTGAATGAAACCCTTTTCAATGCTCGCAATCTTTTCATATATACATGTATATTGTGATTATATCCTTGACTGTTTCTCAACCTTTTCTCTCCCTCAGATTGAATTCACAGTCTACCCGACATCATGATACCCTTCAGTGCCACATTTAATCCTTTCAAGACTAGCATTGATCTTTGTATAACATGCATCCTCCATACACCACAGGCCAAGTATTTCCAGGACCGGTCTTGAACGGGTTCAGGACCAAGACCAGGAAAGTGTCTATGGTTAACCCATTCAAGACTAGTGATCTTTGTGTAACATGCATCCTCCATACACCACAGGCCAAGTATTTCCAGGACCGGTCCAGTCTTGAACGGGTCCAGGACCGGTCTTGAACGGGTTCAGGACCAAGACAAGGAAAGTGTCTATGGTTAACCCATTCAAGACTAGTGATCTTTGTATAACATGCATCCTCCATACACCACAGGCCAAGTATTTCCAGGCTGGACCAGTCCTGAACGGGTTAAGGACCAAGACCAGGAAAGTGTCTATGGTTCACCCATTCAAGACTAGTGATCTTTGTGTAACATGCATCCACCATAGACCACAGGCCAAGTATTTCCAGAACCGGTCCAGTCCTGAACGGGTTCAGGACCAAGACCAGGAAAGTGTCTATGGTTAACCCATTCAAGACTAGTGATCTTTGTGTAACATGCATCCTCCATACACCACAGGCCAAGTATTTCCAGGACCGGTCTTGAACGGGTTCAGGACCAAGACTAGGAAAGTGTCTATGGTTCACCCATTCAAGACTAGTGATCTTTGTGTAACATGCATCCTCCATACACCACAGGCCAAGTATTTCCAGGACCGGTCTTGAACGGGTTCAGGACCAAGACTAGGAAAGTGTCTATGGTTCACCCATTCAAGACTAGTGATCTTTGTGTAACATGCATCCTCCATACACCACAGGCCAAGTATTTCCAGGACCGGTCTTGAACGGGTTCAGGACCAAGACCAGGAATGGGTCTATGGACTTAATCCCAATCAGATCACATATCCTGTGTTGGTTTAACCCATTCAAGACTAGTGATCTTTGTTTAACATGCATCCTCCAGAGACCACAGGCCAAGTATTTCCAGGATTGGTCCTGAATGGGTTCAGGACCAAGACCAGGAACGGGTCTATGGACTTACATCCCAATCAGATCATATCCTGTGTTGGTTTAACCCATTCAAGACTAGAGATCTTTTTATAACATGCATTGTCCATAGACCACAGGCCAAGTATTTCCAGAACTGGTCCAGTCTTGAACGGGTTCAGGACCAAGACCAGGAATGGGTCTATGGACTTTCATCCCAATCAGATCATATCCTGTGTTGGTTTAACCCATTCAAGACTAGTGATCATTTTTTAACAT
Source organism: Echinarachnius parma (assembly GCA_037951105.1). NCBI lineage: Eukaryota > Metazoa > Echinodermata > Echinoidea > Clypeasteroida > Echinarachniidae > Echinarachnius > Echinarachnius parma. The sequence goes on from JBAMJV010007605.1 coordinate 108,362, forward strand.
GCATTCTCCATAGAACACAGGCCAAGTATTTCCAGGGCCGACCAGTCTTGAACGGGTTCAGGACAAGACCAGGAATGGGTCCATGGACTTACATCCCGATCAGATCATATCCTGTGTGTTGGTTTAACCCATTCAAGACTAGTGATCTTTGTATAACATGCATCCTCCATAGACCACAGGCCAAGTATTTCCAGAACCAGTCCAGTCCTGAACGGGTTCAGGACCAAGACCAGGAAAGGGTCTATGGACTTACATCCCAATCAGATCACATATCCTGTGTTGGTTTAACCCATTCAAGACTAGTGATCATTTTTAACATGCATTCTCCATAGAACACAGGCCAAGTATTTCCAGAACCAGTCTTGAACAGGTTAAACAAACCTTTCGTAATGCAGATATGTATAGAATGTGATTTTATACAGTATGTATATCTAATGTGAATGATTCGTCCAAAGAAAAGTGCATGAAAGGTGGGTTTCTCGCTTCACATATGGGGTGATTTGATTTGTTGTTACGTTTTGACTACAAAACCCATGTCTGGTACATTGTATTGTAGACAAACTTGATAATTAGGAATGCCCACAAATTCATTTTTTGTTTAAATGTAAAATGGATAAGTTTTAATTATCAATTCCACTAAGATTTACAGAAAAGTGTTTGAGTGGAAAGTTTACTATGATTTGAAATTCATGATTGCCACAAACTCTTTTTTACCAGGGACTTCAACAGGAACTTATTCTAGACAATACATCTATTCTTGTACTACAAACTCAATGGCCCGTATTCACAAAGGAGGTTTGTACAAATCTATGGAATGCCAATTGTTAACTGATGGAGAGAGAATGTAAATTCCTTACTTGTTAACAATGTTGATGGTACACATTCTCTCTCCATTAGTTTACAATTGGCATTCCATAGATGTAAACCGCGGTTTGAACCGGGGTTTGTACCATAGAAGTATGAATAAACAAACCAACCCGTTTATAACTAGAAGGCTCACTTAACGCGCGCAAGTCACGTGTCCCATAGACTTTGTACATGGGCAACATGGCGGAGTGAACCGATTTTTGAAGCTCCCGTAGCCTACTTCTCTACGTCATCGCGTAGTGACCTAGAAATACTTGACCAATCATCATGCTATGCAGTGCGTAGACTATCACGCCTATTTTCCTGCGCACTGTCCTAGATTTGTATCACGCTTATGAACAATGGGATCCATGGTGACGTATGCATATGAACTTGTTTTATTGACCTCGATCCGGTGACGACGCGTATGAACTAATCTGTGATTGGTTTACAGTAGTTTCCAAGTAACCCATAATGCAACCAGTTGTAGGCTCTTCCGGTGAGCAAAAATCGCGGCACTCTGGCAGCAGTGACACCCCCCTGGTTTGTACAAACCTCCTTTGTGAATAAGGGCCATTGTGGTTGTTATAATTATAAAGGTTGTATAGTTTGCATGTTGGTTTCCATTTAACAAAGAACCTTGGCATTGATTTCAGTTTGTTAAGAAGTTGTCCTGGTTAACTAGTAATCAGGGATTTTGAGTTGCCAAATGATCAATGACAAAAAATACTGGTAATTTCTCAGAATTTCTCCAGAAAAATGTATTGTCCTGGTCAACTTATAATGAGGGAATTTGAGTTGCCAAATGATCAATGACAAAAATACAGGGAATTTCTCAGAATTTCTCCAGAAAAATATATTGTCCTGGTCAACTTATAATGAGGGAATTTGAGTTACCAAATGATCAATGACAAAAAATACTGGTAATTTCTCAGAATTTCTCCAGAAAAATATATTGTCCTGGTCAACTTGTAATGAGGGATTTTGAGTTGCCAAATGATCAATGACAAAAAATACTGGTAATTTCTCAGAATTTCTCCAGAAAAATGTATATCTTTTTAATCACAGTGCTTCTGTTATTAAAGTAACGTATAGAACTGTGGTGACTGAGGTTATAGTTCTCCTACTCGCATCTATGCAAAACGAATCTGGATTGAAATACATGTTTCTAGAAACCCCAACCCCAAGTATTCAAAGTTCAAGTTCAAAAAGAGTTTATTCATTCAAATGACTAGTAGCAGCCAAAGGCTGAATTGCAAATTGTTGTTACATATAACCATTTACAAGATAAATTATTAAAATCAGATACATAAAAACAAAATATTCCAAACAACACGTTACATAATACCAATGGCAAATGTTAAAAAGTGTTGTTTTTTAAAGTATCTTGGGGTACCAGTCCTGAAAGGGTTAACCATTTTATCAAGCCAAGACTGCCAAGTTATGTAGCTATTCATACACCGTGTCACTCCTTCGGCTTATTTATTATTGATTCTAGTCAATCGTATCGATAAAGAAAAGACCCAAATATACTGAAAACTTCATTAGCCCCTTGACTACGGAATGGACTAGTAGGATACTTTTAATTCGGCTCTGTTTCATGTGAAACGAAACGTCATGGAACTTCAAAATTTGCTAGATACTGACCGTTTCGCCACATTTTGGTCGGATAGGAAACGGACGGAGAAATGGTGCAGTGGGACGTGGCCATTACACACAGAGTATGTTAGCATACTAGCAATTTGTGTTTTCTTGGCAATGTAAATGTATGATAATTATATCTAAAAGGTCCATTTTTTAACTTACATCTCCATTTTTTGTATAAATTGTAAGTATGTACATTACATATAAATATATGTTTGATTGAACAATGTACATAGATAGACGTGGCCTGACTAGGACACATTTTATACTATACCTGATATACCTTTTGTATAAACAATGTGTTTCAATATAAAAAGAAAGATTTTGTTCTGCCTGAGCTAATGATATAATCTGTACTCTCCCCCCACCCCCCAATCTCACATTGAAGTGTAACGAAAATTCAGACTATAAAAGTACATGTAATGTATCGAAGTGTCATGTTACAGCTGTTCATTGTATGGAAAATCGTGCTCACAATGTCGGGCAAGCCAAACAATTATTCCAAGCAGTTGCTAAGATGGTAATTGGTTACTTAGAATTAACCACCTCAAAAATTGGGTTTTCATTGATAAATACATGTATGATGTTTTCCTACCACAATGCTAAATAGAGACCGATTTTTGGTCTGGGAAGTGGTGATCTCGAGCTCCATCCTACTATCAAGATATTGTGATGCGATATACTTGATGCTCTTTTTCCATCCAGATATAATTCTTTCCTTCCTATGGTGTTCCTAGGTGTTGTCACATAACGTATCACCGGATATCGTAAACGGATGCCCAACTGATCAAAAATTTGCGAAATCAAATCAAATATCCGGTGGTGAAAGTTGTTTCCAATGCTTCATGCACAAAACATTCTGCGTATAGAACAACGTACATCGCCTGACAAGGAATGCATTCGCCAAACAATTAACGGACAAGAAATGCATACGAATGGAGACAAACGGATTTAAAATTTGGCTCTCTGTCAGGCGTCTGTTAACCCGTTCACTACGAGATTCTGAAATCTCCATAGATTTTGTACACAACCCATTTGGTTCCCGTAGTCAATGGGTTAACGCTATCCGGTGATATTTGACAAGTGCTTAACAGGGATAAGGGATTAGGCATTATACTTCGTTAACTTTCTCTGAAGATTACTCTGTATACATACATGCTTTTCCTTTCAAGTTTGATCGACAGATTTTTTCAATACCAATTTTTTTGTTGTTGAATTAAATGAGATTTACTTAAAATCTGTTCACCAGAACTCAATATTATCTTTAACTCGTTATGAATTTGAATTATCTTATATTTGAAAGGTTAGTGTACTTAACAAGAGAAAATAGAATGCAGCTTTTAATGTGCAGTCTTATTGTGCTGGTATCTCCAAAGATAGCTATTAAAAGCTTCTGCACACCACACAACTTGAATCCGATCTGACGTACGTACGACTGCGTATCTGAACTAAGGCGAGGCATGCACATTTAAAGCATTTAGATACTTCAGATCCTCAATCGTCTGATCGGATTGTTTAGTGTGTGGTGGGCTTAACATGTTCTATTGCGTGGTCTCAACATTTAAAATGAGCATGGTTATTGTTGATAGTATTATTTATTTGGTTGCAAAGAAGATTGGTGTTGGATTATTATGACAACACATAAGAACGAAATGGATAATAATAATAATAACAATATATTTATAACGCGCATATCATGTCTGTCTCTATGGCTGCAAGATAATAAGATAATGGCAGCTCATTGATGTATATTATATATTTTTCTATATCCTGATGTGCGATTGCATCAAAGAGGTCCACAAATCGGAGGTCTTATTGAAAAGAAAGAAGGGAAAATGAAGATATAAATGAATCTTGTGTTAGAATTACTGTAATTGGTCGCTGACTGACTTCATAAATAGGGAGTTTGTTCAGGTTTACACAAACCTCCTTTGTGAATTCCACCCATTGTAGCTAAAAGTATTGCATGCATGTCTTTCAAAACGTGTTGCCCTATCTTTGTATAAAATTGAGGTTCATTTCATTTCATCTCAAGGCTTCTAGAACATTTGATAGCTTCTTATTTCCAGTGAAGTTTGTAGAAATTTGTTTTCTGTTTGATATATTCAGTTATCTTTAATGATGTGTGATATTTATTTAGTGTAATTTTCTCTGTAGTTGTTCATTTTGATGTATTTGTAGTGTGTTTTGTCTCTAAAAGTACAGTCAAACCTGTGTATAGTGACCACCGTAGGGAAGCAGGGAAGAAATGTGGCCCCTGTAGACAGGTGACCTCTATAGACAGGTTCATTCCATTGTTTTTTGCTGCAGGGGATCATGTGTAGTGGCCACTATAGGCAGGTTGGCTGCTATAGACAGGTGGCCAATAAGACAGGTTTGACTGTATACAATATGTGAATATAGGCACACTGTATGTCGGGTATTGATGACAAACCTCATTTTTCATGGGTAAACCATGTGTTGTAAACCCTTGAAACAAAGGGGTAAACTAACAAAAAATTCTTTGATTTTGTGTAAGTGCATATAAATTAAGCTATGCTTATACATTGGGTGATTTCAAGTATGGTGTTTGGGGTTGGTGTTAGTGCTTATTAAACACTATCACCGGCCTTAGGCACCATATTTATAATGACTTCGTGTTAGGATGGTATACAGTGACATTTGGGGATTTCAAATATGGCGCCTAAGGCCGGTGTTAGTGTTTAATACACTAAAACCAACCCCAAACACCATACTTGAAATCACCCATTGTATATTTTGAATATTTTTGGATACAACTATTGTGCACTTAAGTTTTGTCTCATTATTGCGAACGAATGAAATGGTTGATGTAAACATGTGAAAACGCTTTTTTATGTTATTGTATGTTGTATATGTATGTGTACAAGTAATTGCATTGCAACTAATGTATGTTACCTGTGTTGTAAACCATGCATGTTAAATGTATCGTTGAAAGTGTACAGGGCAAAAACAGATTGGCCCGAATTCTCATCAGTGGCTCAACTTGCGGCCGGCCTAAAAAGACAGAGACTACGGGTAACCAGTTAAACCACTTTGCACCAGCAGACTTATTGTCTCGTTGCTATGGTCCCTGGAGATATTCTAATTGTTTCCTTTCATTATCCTGTCAATCCCTTGAGTTCTGATTACAGGCATCGTGACAATGGGCCCTTTGAAATTCAGTCATAGTTTAGTGGATCATCCTGGACATTGTATTGCTGGTGACCTGTTATACTTTGACTGAATTTCAGAGGGCCCATTGTCCTGATGTCTATAAATCAGAACTTAAGGGACTGACTTGATAATGAAAGGAAACCATTAGAATATCTCCAGGGACCATAGCAACGAGACAATAAGTCTGCTGGTGCAAAGTGTTACCGTAGTCTTTGTCTTTTTTTAAGGCCGAGCTCAAGTTGAGCCACTGATAAGAATTTGGGCCATTGTGTTTAATTACCTCTGTAAGTGTTACATATGACTTGATACTTGATAAATAAAATGAGTTTTACAATTACGAATTAATGAAAATAAGCAAAGAAATGTGGGCTTTGCTGGGAACTGAACCCAAGACTTCTGTAGGATACATGTCTCACCAACAACAATATAAATAAACCAATGTATATATACAAAATACAATCTTATGTACAGAACATGTTTTTTAAGAACGTTTCCAATCAAGACATGTATGTTCTTTCTATGGCAACCATATCATTTAAATCATGTTTTCTTGTGTGCAAATTTTCAAATGAAATGAAAATGAGATCTTATTATATAAAAATTACATAATTTGTACATACATGTTACATAATTCATTGATATGTATAAATGTTCATTAATATTTATAAATGATTGAATTCTGGATTCAATAAAGTATGACTTGATTACTTGAATATAAGATATGTCACATTATAATTGATTGAGTGAAAGGTTTCTCTACCTGTCAACTTTTGTATGTATCATGTATTTGTGTGTAAGTAAGTGCATGTTTGCGTGCGTCTGTATTTGCATGTGTGCATGTTCATGTGTATGTATGTATGTTTAAAAAGTCCTATGGGCTATGACGAAGCCCTATGGGCGAAAATTCGGAAACTATGTTTTCATACAATGTTTTTTTATTAACGTTTTGTTTGTATGTATAAATGCATGTGTGTGTGTGTTCGTGCATGCATACGTTTATGCATAGCATGCGAGGAAAAATCTAATACATGACATTTTAAACTTTAGCCTATCAAAAGAAGCATACAAATAAAAGAATACAATGTGGAATAACAAGTTATAACAATCCTTTAGTACATGCAGCAATTTCAGAACCTTGATGCCATAAATATCACTTACAAGAAGATTCTAAAAAGAAATAAATTAATTACTTTATTATTATATTATTTAGTATTATAATAATTAATAGTGAATAATATTGATAAACCGTGATAATAATTATAATGATTAAGAGAATCAGTACAATAACGCCATGCATATTTATGATGCACATGTCACGCATGAGAAGTTTGAATATGAACTTCTATTATTTCGTAATATTTCGTTTCTCTGCACGGACATGAAGGATGAATCTTGCTAAAGTTGAATAGTGGCAATCGCCATCTACGGCCATCTACGGTCAATAGTCTTCATCCATAAAGTTTTTAATTGTGCCCTTATTGTCGTTATCCTGACACTTCATCTGTTCGTGTAGTACACGTAGCGCGAACAATTGTATTTGAATTATACCTTCATTGTCATAATTAACTTCGACGCCATAATCACCATCACCAGCATTATCATCATAATCATCATCGTCGTCATAATCACCATCATCGTCATAATCACCATCATCATCATCGTCGTCATAATCGCCATCATAATCATCAGCATCATCATCATCATCATACTCATGGGCGTCGATCTGTAATTGATACCTATTCATCAGGGGGTGATGATCTATTCATGCATCCCCCTGATGAATACCGTATACGTAAGGATCGACGCCCATGATCAGACTCATCATCATAATCATCATCGTCGTCATAATCACCATAACCATAATAATCATCATCATCATCGTCGTCATCATCATCATTATCATCATCGTCATAATCACCATCATCATCGTCATAATCATCATCATCACCATCATAATCATCATCATCGTCATCATCATCATCATCATCATCATCATCATCATCAGCATAATCATCATCGCCATCATCATCATCATCATCATCATCATTATTCATCATCATGACCATCGTCGTCATCATCATTATCATCAGTCATCATTTTGCAGCACTAACAAATTAAACATCAGTTATCATAACCACCATCATCGTAATCATCGTATTAATCAATATCAATCATCATCGGCTGTGGTTTAGTTGTAACGATTTGGGAATTTGAGAAATATAATATTAATAGGTGTCCTCCTACCCAAACAATTTTTCGCGGGTGCCTTTTAAATTGTTTTTTTATATAATAGTTGGGAACGTATGTGATTTACTACTTTTTTTTGTTGAGGAACCAAACCGGATCTCAATATTGTATTAAACTAAGATTATTTTTACTGTGTGGCATGATGAAAGATGCAGAGTCATCACGTTCGTCGTCGTTATTTACGATGTCGGCTGTAAAACACACATCTAGATATAAATAAAGTGTCGCGCAGACGTGGTCTAGAGGCAATCTCGGAGACAGTTTTGGACCAATTTATGATCTTTGACGAGTCGCCAGCTCAGTTCTGACAGCATGATTTACCTATACCGCGTGATAACTTGAATATTATATATTCCGACCTGTCACCGCTTGCAAATTTGCATTGTATTAAGGGCTGGAGCCCACTTTTGCGATTACAGTACGAACTAATGCGAGATCTGTAGGTTTTTGTTTTACTTACACTAAAATCGAGTTAATCATTTTTTCGATTTTTAGTGATAAATGTCATCTTAATTCGATGCTAAAATGGGTTTTAGTGTCCAGTGGAATACCACTACACGGGAGTATCGCGTTACAGGGATGTACAGTTACTGTACAAATGCTAAACTCGAGTTTAGTGTAACAGTACTGTTCTGGTAAAAGTCAATTTAATAACTAAAACTTGTAAGTTATTAAATAATTAATTGTTATAATTCAAAGATGCCTAAATGGTAAAAAAAAAAACATATAAGCAGCTAACTTACAGGGTTGATTTTTAAAACAAAACAGCCGTTAACTGAAAAGGTACCGTAGATAATGGAGATAATGTCATATCTGAACACTTCAATCGTAAATATCTTTTGAACGAAATGGAAATTTTAAAAACCGAAACATGTCCCATGCTTTTATTGTTAATACCAATAAAACAACGTATGAGAGAACCGCTAAAATTCCAATTGTATTTTTGAGGATTAGGACAATGTTAATAAGTCCCCGTAAAACCATTTTGGTATATTTTCAAAAATGTGCAGGATTTAACATATTTTCTTAATTATTATTTAATAAAAGTTGGTCCCCAACATTTATTCAAATCGGACATATTTATGGATATTTCAACTGTTTCTGAACCGATTTTGATCAAACAAAGTTTATTCTGTCTTTGAAACTGGGGGCTTTTTCAAATGTTACATCTTACACAACAAAAACATTGAAGCGCCCTCTAAACAAAAACTGTACTATCCCTCAAATGCTCCGGATGCCGTACGATTTTTCTCCCTACGGCGGATTTTCTGCGATTTTGGGAAATTGTGATGTCGTACGATGTCTGTGGTATCTTAGAGTTGGAGTCACAACCTTAGCAGGGGCGTAGACAACGGGGGGATGAGGGGGATGCATCCCCCCACCTCACAAGGTGGGGGGGATGACATGTACAATCATCCCCCCCCCCCAGGTTTTAGGGAAGGATATATTTTGTTTGTGTGTAGCTGTATACGAGTGGGAAAGAAAACATAAGTTATATGAGCTAAGACTTGTTAATTCTAACGTTAAAAAGGTAATTTATACATCAACTTTCAATTTTTGCTGCGCGCTTCGCGCACGAACAGATTATCTCAGTTTGTTGTGTAACTTGCGTATGGTCAGGGGTGAGTATTTCTTTTCTGTATACCGGGCCACGTAGTTCCAGTGTAGGCTGGCATTGCTCTGGCTACTTGTGTGACGTGCACCAAATGTCACCATTTCAAGTATATAAATGCAAAATCTTCTCCGTGGGAGGGGGATACCCCCTCCCAAACCCTCCCTATTTGGCCCTGCCCCAGCCCTCGGTAGCTTCGCCCCTCGGGACTCATTCTTGGCAATAGGCTTAGTTGTTGGATCATACATAATGTGGCATAATTATGGTGATGTTGGAACTGTGTATGATGCTAAATATAAATACAATATTTGTGTTGGGGTGCATATGTGTCAATTATTTGTTTTCTTCATGAAAATATATTTAACATTTCTGGACGATCAAATCATGACACGCTTTCCCAGATACAGTCAATGTTAAGTCCGAATTTCCTATCTAGGTAAGCACCAGATTGCACTATTACAAGTCCAAAGATGCAAAATCTCCCTACCACCGTGGGAGAGGGACACCCCCTCCCACACCCTCCCCCCGCTCAGTCACTTCGCTCCCTGTGTTGAGGTGCATATTTATTCGTGTGTCAATTATTTGTTTTATCGTGAAAATATATTTAAAATTTCTGGTCGATCAAATCATAACACGCTTTCCCAGATACAGTCAATGTTAAGTCCGAATTTCCTATCTAGGTAAGCACCAGATTGCACTATTTCAAGTCCAAAAATGCAAAATCTCTCTAGCGTGGGAGGGAGGACCCTCCAAAATCCTCCCCCCGCTCAGTCACTTCACTCCCACGACCATCTTAACATCTACCCCCCCCCCCCCCCCCCCCACCCACTGAGAGGACCCACTGAGAGAAAAATTGGTCTTGGTCCGGTGAACGGCAAATCATCCCCCCCAGGTGTAAGAACCTGTCTACGCCACTGAACCTTAGTGCCCGTACGGTGGCCGTGCGAAGCTCTCTTCGACGTGTCTACGGGCTTACGGCAAGTTAAACATCGTACGATGCATTTTTTTTTTACTCCACGTTATGCTTAGGTCACAAATGCTCCGATTTGGGATACGGCGCCCGTGCGATGCCACTTTTAGGTGAAATCTTGCGGGAATCTTGCGGCGCCCGCGCGCAAGGGTACGTGCCGTGGCTATCGTGCGGTCGCCGTTGCATTTTTCCTCGCCGTACGATGTCAACAAATTGTTTAATGCATCGTACGATTTTACTTGCGTAAGCCCGTAGACACGTCGTAGAGAGCATCGCACGGGTACCGCAAGGGCACTGCAAGGGCCCAGCACGGACACCGTAGCATTTTCCCGAATATCGTACGATTTTGCGACTGAATTTGGGGCCACTCAAATCGTACGATATCGTTAGAGTATCTTGCGATGCCCGTATGGATCCTGTAAGGCGTCCGTACGAGCGCTCATATTGTAAGTACGGGAGCCGTGCGATTTAATTTTGCTTGAACTCCCAAAATCATCGTACGGTCCCGGAAATATGTGATCGATCCACAAAGATATCGCAGACATCGTACGATATCCCAACTCCACGAAATCGTAGAAAATCCGCCACGGCGCCCAGGGCATTTGTGACCTATACTAGGCATTAAACAATTCTTTGACATCGTACAGCGAGGAAAACTGTAACGGCGACCGCACGATAGCTACGGCACCCTTATGTGGGCGCCGCAAGATTCCCGCAAGATTTCACCTAAACGTGGCATCGTACGGGCGCCGTATCCCAATTCGGAGCATTTGTGACCTAAGCATAATAGGGGACTACCACGCAACGAACTACACAGGCTTATATGTTTTGATGGTTACAGTCCGTTATTCCGAAGGTTCGTTATTCCGAAGGTTCAGTTATTCCGAAGGTTCGTTATTCCGAAGGTTCGTTATTTCGAAGGTTCGTTATTCCGAAGGTTCGCTATTCCGAAGGTTCGTTATTCCGAAGGTTCGTTGATCCGAAAATAAATCGGGTTCGTTATTCCGAAGGTTCGTTATTCCGAAGGTTCGTTATTCCGAAGGTTCGTTGATCCGAAAATAAAATCGGGTTCGTTATTCCGAAGGTTCGTTAGTCCTAAAATGAAATAGGGTTCGTTAATCCGAAAATTAAAATAAATACGACGTAGAAAAGAATTGAGTTCATTTGATTTTGAGCAGTGTGGACTTGGGAAAGGGGATCAATCTTACTCTAATTGCCGTGGCTGCATGGGGGGTGGGGGAGAAGGGGAGGGGGGCAAAGAGTGGCTTTAAAATTCTAGTCAAATTGTATTTAATTTTTCTTTTTAAAACAGTGCAATAAGAATGAGATATATATTTATATCTTTCTCATGTAAAAAAAACATGAAATAAAACCAAAATCAATTTGATATAATTATAATTATGTCATAAAGTTAGATTTTGCTGCATGATATCAGTCCAAAATCACATTTTATTTGTCTGAATTGTATGTATTTCATCATAAATAGCAACTAAGGGGAGGGGGGTTGCTATTTTGAATCCCCGCAAGTGATGTTTTCCGCATCACATTTTCACTTGGCAGCCCAAGGGGGGGGGGGGGGGGGGGGGTTGTTCCCTTTTTAATCTTCATGATACCTTCATGCATGCATGTTTATGCTTTATTAATGATTTAAATTGATTTGGGAGGGGGCCCATGACACCCCCCCCCCCCCCCCCACCACTACGCCAGTGCGCACACACACACACACACACACACACACCGTTGCATTTTTCCTCGCCGTACGATGTCAACAAATTGTTTAATGCATCGTACGATTTTACTTGCGTAAGCCCGTAGACACGTCGTAGAGAGCATCGCACGGGTACCGCAAGGGCACTGCAAGGGCCCAGCACGGACACCGTAGCATTTTCCCGAATATCGTACGATTTTGCGACTGAATTTGGGGCCACTCAAATCGTACGATATCGTTAGAGTATCTTGCGATGCCCGTATGGGTCCTGTAAGGCGTCCGTACGAGCGCTCATATTGTAAGTACGGGAGCCGTGCGATTTAATTTTGCTTGAACTCCCAAAATCATCGTACGGTCCCCGGAAAATATGTGATCGATCCACAAAGATATCGCAGACATCGTACGATATCCCAACTCCACGAAATCGTAGAAAATCCGCCACGGCGCCCAGGGCATTTGTGACCTATACTAGGCATTAAACAATTCTTTGACATCGTACAGCGAGGAAAACTGTAACGGCGACCGCACGATAGCTACGGCACCCTTATGTGGGCGCCGCAAGATTCCCGCAAGATTTCACCTAAACGTGGCATCGTACGGGCGCCGTATCCCAAATCGGAGCATTTGTGACCTAAGCATAAAGGGGACTACCACGCAACGAACTACACAGGCTTATATGTTTTGATGGTTACAGTCCGTTATTCCGAAGGTTCGTTATTCCGAAGGTTCAGTTATTCCGAAGGTTCGTTATTCCGAAGGTTCGTTGATCCGAAAATAAAATCGGGTTCGTTATTCCGAAGGTTCGTTGATCCGAAAATAAAATCGGGTTCGTTATTCCGAAGGTTCGTTATTCCGAAGGTTCGTTATTCCGAAGGTTCGTTATTCCGAAGGTTCGTTGATCCGAAAATAAAATCGGGTTCGTTATTCCGAAGGTTCGTTAGTCCTAAAATTAAATAGGGTTCGTTAATCCGAAAATTAAATAAATACGACGTAGAAAAGAATTGAGTTCATTTGATTTTGAGCAGTGTGGACTTGGGAAAGGGGATCAATCTTACTCTAATTGCCGTGGCTGCATTAGGGGTGGGGGAGAAGGGGAGGGGGGCAAAGAGTGGCTTTAAAATTCTAGTCAAATTGTATTTAATTTTTCTTTTTAAAACAGTGCAATAAGAATGAGATATATATATTTATATCTTTCTCATGTAAAAAAAACATGAAATAAAACCAAAATCAATTTGATATAATTATAATTATGTCATAAAGTTAGATTTTGCTGCATGATATCAGTCCAAAATCACATTTTATTTGTCTGAATTGTATGTATTTCATCATAAATAGCAACTAAGGGGAGGGGGGTTGCTATTTTTAATCCCCGCAAGTGATGTTTTCCGCATCACATTTTCACTTGGCAGCCCAAGGGGGGGGGGGGGGGGGGGGTTGTTCCCTTTTTAATGTTCATGATACCTTCATGCATGCATGTTTATGCTTTATTAATGATTTAAATTGATTTGGGAGGGGGGCCCATGACACCCCCCCCCCCCCCCCACCACTACGCCAGTGCGCGCGCACACACACACACACACACACACACACACACACACACACACACACACACACACACACACACACACACACACACACACACACACACACATACACACACACACACGCACACACACACACACACCCTATTTCATTTTCGGATTAACGAACCCTAATTCATTTTCGGACTAACGAACCTTCGGAATAACGAACCCGATTTCATGTTAGGAATAGCGAACCTTCGGAATAACGAACCTTCGGAACAACGAACCCGATTTCATTTTAGGAATAGCGAACCTTCGGAATAACGACCCTTCTGAATAAAGAACCTTCGGAATAACGAACCTTAGGAATAACGAACCCGATTTCATTTTAGGAATAGCGAACCTTCGGAATAACGAACCTTCGGAATAACGAACCTTCGGAATAACGAACCTTCGGAATAATGCAACAAATGTTCGGATTAACGAACCCTATTTCATTTTCGGATTAACGAACACTCCGGTATAGGAAATTTGCGTGTTCGGAATAACGAACCTTCGGAATAACGAACCTTCGGAATAACGAACCGCACCCGTTTGATACCTTTGTCTAATTATAACATAGATGCCCACACTTTGCGAAGGGTTGCGTAATTCATAGACAATGCAATTAATCACCAAAACGTACGGAACCAAACAGGGACTTTACGTGAGCGCCTAAACGTTTGCGAGTGCGTCAATTATATACCATAGAATTTAATACTAAACAAAGTTTGGTCTTTTTCTACAACTACTCCGCCATGTCGTAGCTACCTTGAGCCCTTTTACCTTGCTATGACGTCTTTAGGAAAGACTATGACGTAAGAAAGTTTGGTTGGCATAATAATATGTTGTCAAATCGCATCTTTGGACTTTTCGTTTGTTTTGTTTGCGACTTTAAGTATACCCACAACTTAATTGTTAATGCATACACCAAATTTATTAAGCAAGCGTGAGTTCAATTATTTCTTTGTTGAAATATATCTCCAATTATGTTCATTATCAATTAATGTTCATGTCTACGTGCCAATTTGCCGAGCCAGTAATGAAATGATGAGAATTTCTTCACGCCAAGTTTAGTACACCTCGACAGCAGCGTGGGTCGTCATAAAATTATGTTATTGGTGCAAAAATAGAACATTTCTTGTAGAGGGCCTGTCCTATCTTGGACAAAATTGGATTTATGTTTTCGTTCCGAATATGTCCAAATGTCTTAAAGAAAAAAATCGTATATTTATTGCATTACGCGCCAATTTCAGTCGGTAAAATAACTGGGTATATAAATTATTATTGATCTCAAAATAGCAAATAGGTTGTGACGTAGAACCTTCGGAATAACGAACCGCACCCGTTTGATACCTTTGTCTAATTATAACATAGATGCCCACACTTTGCGAAGGGTTGCGTAATTCATAGACAATGCAATTAATCACCAAAACGTACGGAACCAAACAGGGACTTTACGTGAGCGCCTAAACGTTTGCGAGTGCGTCAATTATATACCATAGAATGTAATACTAAACAAAGTTTGGTCTTTTTCTACAACTACTCCGCCATGTCGTAGCTGAAATGATGAGCATTTCTTCACGCCAAGTTTAGTACACCTCGACAGCAGCGTGGGTCGTCATAAAATTATGTTATTGGTGCAAAAATAGAACATTTCTTGTAGAGGGCCTGTCCTATCTTGGACAAAATTGGATTTATGTTTTCGTTCCGAATATGTCCAAATGTCTTAAAGAAAAAAAATCGTATATTTATTGCATTACGCGCCAATTTCAGTCGGTAAAATAACTGGGTATATAAATTATTATTGATCTCAAAATAGCAAATAGGTTGTGACGTAGAAAAAATGAACGACCGAGCAATTTATTATCGTTACAGCTGCACATTAAAGGGAAATGACACATTCTCAAGACCCTTCGAACTATAAATAGCCATCTTATGAATATGAGAATTAAATCGAGGCCTAATTCAATATTTTATTGCACTGACTAAATCGCTTATTTTTCTTGCCCCTAATAGTAATAGGTCGTCAGACAGAGCACGCAATTGACTGGTGTATAGGATCCGCTAATACAATCACGTACATTGAATACGTCTCTCACGATTATGGTATCTCCACCAAAGTACATTGTATCTGGTGCTTCTACGTCATAGGAAGCTCTTCGCCATCACCGTGTCCACACTACACTCCCGGAACTCAGGGATTCTCAATATATTCATTTAATGTTAGTTGGTTGGTTAGTTGGTTGGTTGGTTGTTGTTGTTGTTGTTGTTGTTTTTTACAGACGCGTGCAATCATTTTAATATGAACTATTACTTTCGTCAGGCGCCACCCTTTATCAAGACACCATCCGTGTTGTGCTTCTTTTTTTTATTATATCATTATTGGGGGGCACGTACCACCCGTATACCCCCGTAAACGAGAGCCAAGGACAGCGTCCCGCATCTGAGTCGATTGGTAAAGGCACAAGACTCGGGATTGGGGTGACCCTTGTCTGTTTTGGGGCTGGGAATGCATGGTAATAAGTTTTATTTACAATTCTGGTAACTTTCACAGTTAAGTAAACACAGTCAGAACTTATGGGCTTAGAATAAGAGATAATGAATGTTAGGATTATGCTCAGAGGTTTACATTATGGTTAGGCTAAGGCTAGGGTTGGGGTTAACATTGTAGTTGGCACCAGGGAGTTGTCACTCATAATCTAATATATTATCAAGTGCGACATAGTCCAACATGACTATACACCATTACACGTGGCTCACGTTCCTCTGACTCTGAGTTTCCTGCATTGTAAGTATGCACGAACTCAGATGTAACAAATAAAATAAAGAATATAGGCCAGTATTAGTGTGAACGCTGCTGCAAGACGGTCCCGGAAGAGGCGCATGGTGGTAAGATCACGCGACCCAGGAACTGCACGCCGCAGTGACGTCTAGGGGTGGGTACATACAAGGGGCCGGAAAAGGTAGCCCCTACACTTGCCTTTATAAGAGAATTCCCTCCCACAAATGCATGGGGTCAAATTTATAAAGAAGTAGAATATGCACCAAAGTTTGTTCTTTTCAAATGACTGCCCCCCCCCCCCCCCCCCCCCATGTTGGGAATCTCCCTCCTTCATAATTGCCCCCGTCTTTAGTTAGCTGTCCCTGGCTACCCCGCTGGCGCGTGGTCATTGTCATAATAATCACGACCTAATGACTTCCCCGGCGACAAGGAAGCTGACCGGACAATGAGCGGCGTGTCACACAGAGATCGAACTGATTCCAACTCTATGATGCTAAGATGAGTGTGTGAGTGAGTGGGTGGGGGGGGGGGGGGGGGGGGGCTGGGGGTAGCCTGTGCAGATTTTCAAAATATAATATAATACAATTGGTGCTACTATTATATAATATGTCTTTATTCATATTTGGAAGTAAGAATTCCCGCTACTTAATGGCCCGAATTCTCATCAGTGGCTCAACTTGAGCCCGGCCTAAAAAAAGACAAAGACTACCGGTAACCAGTTCAACCATTTTGCACCTGCAGACCTATTTTCTTGTTGCTATTGGTACCCGGAGATATTCTAATGGTTTCCTTTCATTATCCAGTCAATCCCTTGGGTTCTGATTATAGGCATCAGGACAATGGGCCATTTGAAATTTAGTCATAGTATAGTCTGTCATCAGCCAAATTGCGTCCTGGATCATCCTGGACACTGTATACTTGGTGACCTGTAACTATGACTGAATTTCTTAGGGCCCATTGTCCTGATGCATATAATCAGAACTCAATGGATCGACTGGATAATGAAAGGAAACCATTAGAATACAATAGGTCTGCTGGTGCAAAGTGTTACCGGTAACACCGTGGTCACCGTGGTCGTATACGTGCACTAGAACATTTTGCCGCCGCAGACAGAGCCGACTCGACCAGATCCGACGTACCGACCCGACTGTAAGCCACAGTCTGTCCGATTCGATCAGTCGCGGAGTCGTGAGGCAACGCACACAGAACCGATCCGACTGACAACCAGTCGGATCCGGTCAAGTCGGCTCTGTGTGTTTTGCCTAATTACTATCCTTTTCCATTTTCCACTTGAGAAGCAGAAAAGGGTGTGGGTGTGAGGGTCCACCCTAATAAATAAATAGAAAGCAATGCAAACAAAAGTAGACATTTACAAAGCTTGCCCGCAATGTATAACGCGCCTCCTCAATTACAACCCCTACCACCATCCCACGCAACGCCAACATGGCCAATGTTACATATGATGCTAACATCTTTTTGTTCATCAATTTTCATTCTTATCGCTGCTTCTTGTCAGACCATCGTCTTCTCTTAGTGAAAACCTTTACAAAGTATGATTAATATGTCGAATTTCAACTTATGGTGCGTTTCAATACTACAATTTCTTGTCCAGTATCAGTGCTTTCAGGTTAATCTCTTCCAATGGAAGGGTTGGCAGCATAAAAATACCTGAAATTTGGCTTTATAATGGTCCCAAATCTAATGAGATCATTGGGGTTTTGCACAAAGAGTTTCAATCATGTAATATTGAATTAATCGCAATGATGGACAATTATGAACCAGTCTGCAGATGTGCGCATTTTATCACATGTTCTGACTTTCAATAATTAATCGAACTTTACAATATTAATTGTAACTTTTTTGCAACACCCCCCCCCCCCCCCGAACACATATACAACGATGAATACAATATCAAACTGTCGAGATAACAGTCTAGTGGTGTAGCGTCGGGGGCATGTGGGCATGTGCCCCCCCCCCCCCCCCCCCCCCACAAAAAGAGTAACAGAATCAATAGAAAACTTAAAGGGGACTATTTTTTTATGAAACAAATACATAGTTTGCCCCCAAACGCTGCTACCATAGCAGCGCCCTTATTATAAGGGTGCAATTTTGCATCCAAACATGCCAAAATTGGGATCTATTGGGTTCACAGATGCACACTTTATAGGGTTGACAGTTGATGGGGTATAAGGTGCATTCCCCAATATCGGGTGAAGGGGTGCTACTACGGTAGCAACTTATGGTGCAAAAGGGTCCTCGCCTGTTTTTAATGTCCGAAAATTATGTATTTGATGGTTTAGTCCGAAAAAACACGAGTTTGCCCGCATATGACACGATTTTGCCAAAATATGAAGTGCTTATTGCCATATGACATGACTTTCCCCGACAATGACATTATATTATTTTGCCCGAATATGACATGGTTTTGCCAAAATATGAAGTGCTTTCTGCCCGAATATGGCCGTTTTCAAAACTCCCAAATTCCCAAACACGACAAAATAAATAGAAATAAAGCGCAAACAATATTATATGTTAGATGATTGTGTTCGCCCCAATGCCCTAGCTTGCCCCCTTTAACACTCGCGATTATGTTTGCGTTTTTTTTTTTTTTTTTTTTTTTTGGGGGGGGGGGGGGGTTATCGGGGGGGGTGGGTAGGAGCCCCAAAAACTCGCCTCGTATATACGCCTGTTAGTGTATGATTTACAGTATTCAGGAGAGAAAGGGTTAGTTACCTTGAGGGGAAGCGTCTAGGGGACGTTCAACTCTGGCGTGGGTGGACCTTCATATAAGCACCTAAAACATATTAAAGGGATCTAGTATATACAATTGACAAAAATATCTAGCCGTTATCGCATACCTTATTATATTCTTATTACCAATAGAATCACGGAACATGTTTCAGTTTGTATGAACTCTATTCCGTTATAAAGATATCATAATTGAAATATTTGTATTTTGTTTGTATATTATAATTATATACCTCAAAAGAGGTGTTTCTCCCTCGGAGATTTTTAAAGGGATAGTTGAGTTTTGGCATAGAGGGCGCTACACAAAATAATTGGTTTGTGAGATAATGAAAAACTGAGTTTCAAATTTGAAAGAGCATACAATTTTAATGACAGAATAAACTTTATTTTATCAAAATAGGTCGAGTAATGGCATTTTACTTTAATAGTCATTTGTAATTTTGCATTGCTTTTGAGGATGGTGGAGTTATAACTGTTAGTTTGTAATGTAATGGTGCAGGTTTTGGTTACTGAAATTCAGTTTGACCAAAACTACATACTCTCTTTACCAAAACTCAACTATGCCTTTAACTGCCTTCAAATTTAATGCACTTTGCATTTTCGCTCATTTTTGGCCATATATCAGCATCCATTTAATGTGACATCTTCACATATTACTCAGTATACGTATCAGATTACAGAAGTGCACATTTTATCAACATTGTGTCAGTTTTTGCATAATGTCAACAAAGTTATTAGATCCCTTTAAAGGTGATCGCCCACAAATCCATTTTGCAAACTTATGCCAAAACAAACCCATGAACTAAATTCGCATAGCATATTCCTTTTCTCAATAACCTTTAATGGTAGATATTGTCGACATAGTTTCAGCCTCAGAAAAGGCTCGCTTTCCAAGAAGACATTCTATGAATATTGAATTTGATCTAGAATCGATTGACCTTTATTTGTATGTTTACCAAGTCGAGCAAAATTAGGCTTTATATGCATGATTCTGACACACAATATTCAAGAAACTTTATTATTTTCGTTGGAATCGTGCTCTTTAACAATAGCCTCCCATACCTACCTTCCAATTCATAAAATTGCTCTCGCTAAAACTGTCGTAAACAAGTTCTGGGGAAAGGGCAATGGATGCAATATAATCAAATCCCAATTTGTCTGGTCATTGCGTTGGATTGAAACAGTTTGTCTAATTTGGCTGGCGAGACACGTGCGCGGGAAAAACACGAGACACGTCCACAAACACGCACATGAGATCCATCACGCTTAGTATTATAGTATTGACATAACAGAAGAAGTATAATGGCTACAATCTACATCTTAGCGCAAACTTCTTTTATCTCTATTTTCCACAGCTCAAAATAACTCAAAATGTACTCACAAATCAACATTGATTCAAAGAGGAGACATAACCATGTCTTGATGTGATATGAAACAAACATTGAAGTTTTTTTTTTTTATTGTTGATGTTATTTTATTGGAGCAGTATATCATAACATGCTCAGAAAAAACATAACATAATGGGATGTATTTCTTTATAATTCTGCTTGAGGAAAAACAACCTCAAAACAAAGTCATAGGCTAGTACTATTATTTCTTTCTTTGTTGTATCGTATACGAGCAGGGCCCATATAAGCATAATACTGCTTCTTAGTGGGTCCTAACCATTATTTTCTTTAATTTGTGTGCAATTTGGATTATTTTGAACTGATTTGTATGCATTCGTTTAATGGTCTAAAATAACGAAATGACTGAATAAATTGATGTTTAATTGTTTTTCCAATCTTTAAAAAAAAAAAGTTTAGTTATGCCAGCGCCTGTCAGCGTAAGACGTTTTATTTTTTTTTTTTTTTTAGAATTGGTAAGACATTCGGGTGGCAAACAATTTAAAAGCTTTGCTTATTTCCTATTCCTCTGTACATCTACAGGCGTTGCACAAAAGTATGATTGATTGATTGATAACGTAAATGTAATTGTTGCACTGCAGTTCGATAAAATGTTTGGTATCAATAATTTGTTATAAATATTGTAACTATAAATATTTTGCAAGTTGAATCAGAGCTCATATGCGACTAACTATTCGATTTATAGTATGCCGTCCTCCGGTGACCTCGGAAGAGCTTCTGAAAAAAATCAGGTTTAATATAAAATCCATAACATAACTGGTAGAAGTAATACGTTGAGTTATCGAGTTTAGTCTCAATTCCCCCAAAGCTGACCTCCAAGCCCCCCCCCCCCTCCCCCCCCCCCTTTCCTCACATTCGCCAGTTCCCATCACCTTGTGGGTTAGGTCCTTTATGATACATCATAATGCGATCCTACATAATAATATAATATATTATATTCCACATACTAAGAATCTTGCTCTACGATTGGTCAAAAGTTAATCACGTGATGAAATATAGTTTCGCCCATCGTTACACTCTGTAGATATCTTGGGTGAAAGTGCGTTGCACTCACTAGATAAAAAGTACTATCTACACTCCGCGGTTGCATTGAATTGAATACCAATAAGTGGCGCGATAACTCTATGCGCGCGAATTACAAATTTAATTGTATTCGTTGTGCATACGGTATACGTGTAGTACACTGCATACACTATGCACTGTACATCAGAGGCGTCGATCAGCTGTTCGGAAAACACAATGCATTGGCCGGGGCGAGCATTGTTTGTGAACAATTGCATTGTGTTTTCCGAACAGATCGACGCCCCTGTTGTAGTATCGTACATACACTGTTTGCATACTCGTTCTGTGTACTCTACTAAAATGGCGGCCACAAACATAAGGTTTGAGCTTTTGGATGAGGATGAAATGGACACGTTTTTACTGGAGAGTGAAAGTAAAAATACAAAGCGACAACTTAAGTTCAGCCTGAAAGTGTTCCAAGATTATTGCGATGCGGGAATCATACATTTTGACAAACTGTCTGACATGGACTTGAAATCGCTAGACCAAGTGTTGGGGAGATTGTATGCTGGTGTGAAATCGCGAAATGGTGAGTCATACAGTAAGAAATCTCTACAAGCTTTGAGGTATGTGGTCTGCAGAGACATTTTTTGAATTTGCGAGACATAGACATTATCAAGGATACCAACTTTGCGAAACCTGGTCGAGTGTTCAAAACTGTTCTTCGGAAACTCAAGGAAGAGGGGAAAGCCAATGTAAAACGGCCTGTCAGTGAAACCGGCATGAACACGATTCAAGACAGTCTAGTCTATAGACCAGGTCCAGGACTCTCCTTGTGGACTACAACGTAAAGTTTTCAATTTCATCGACATTATGACCAATTGTGCGAACAGGGGTGAAAAGAATTTGCATGTTGAACTGTTATGGAATTGTCATGGAATAACATATTGGTAAGTAGATCAAACCTAGTAACACAGTAAAAGTAGACTAGTACTAGATCTAGAAGATCTAGAAGATGAGGAATATAAAGCAAATAATCACCTTTTGGTTTCAGGCGATGGCAAACTATCACTTCCTCGGCGATCTGAATGTATACGCTATCTTTCCTCAGCTTCGCTTCGGAAAGATAGCTACATCCAGATCGCCTCGGACGTGATAGTTTGTCCCATCACCTTCACCAACGGTAATTATTTGCTTAATATAAATACTTTTATATCCCTCATGAGAATGTTCTAGCCATGTGATTGGTCGAAACGCCGTCACGTGTTCAAGTATAATTTCTCCCATCAAATCCCAACCTCATATAGTACTTTTGTACAGTACCTTTTTTGTCGAGGACAACGAACTTTTTGGCCCTGCCGAGGGTGTTATATTAAATTGCTGATACGCATGTAATCTCATAGGGCACGTTGTTAGCAACCTCTAAATGAGGAATCAGCGAACGTTTACAACCGACTTGTTTGTTCCCATGACAACCCAAGAACGCAGCGGCAGCCAATGTGAACGCTTGTGGCAGCGCAAGTACGCGTGTGCGCGTTTGTGCGCAGAAAGGTAGCGCGCTGGTGCGCAAAGTGTACGCGCGGCTACGCTTAACGTAACAATGGTATAAGCGTCTTAGCCTTTTAATCATAAATCGTGTTCATGTGCAGGATTGACAAAATGAAAATAAAAGACTCGATCAATTGCTCAATATTCCAAACTTTTGAGCCCTTTGTGTTAGTTATAGGTCGTTTGTGATCCAAATAATATGAGGGATATAAAACAAATAACCAAATCTCCTTGCTCGGGTGATGGAGGAAAACTATACACGCCTCGGTGATCTGCGAAGGTACCATCATGCCTCGGCTATCGCCTCGGCATGATAGTACCTTCGCAGATCACCTCGGCGCGTATAGTTTTGCCATCACCCTCCCAGTCGATGGTTATTTGCTTACTATAGCGCACTTACTCAAGGCTACAAAAAAAAAGAACATTCAACAGTGCACGTCATGTACGGATTGTTTGTGAGTGTGTCCGATGACCGGGGTAATACTATCATTGTACAGCGCTTAGAGATGATTATCAATCACATTAGGCGCTATATAAATCAGAACATTATTATTATTATTAGGATGCCAATTTTAAACAATATTTTGCTCATTGATTTCCGCATATTGATTAGTTATGTGCGTATGTGTGCGCGTGTGTGCGTGCGTGTTTGTGGGTGTTGTGCGTGCGTGCGCGCGTGATTGTGGGTGGGCGGCTGCATGCACATGAGTCGACACTGGGTGATTTCAAGTATGGTGTTTAGGGCTGGTGTTAGTGTTTATAAAACTGGCGTTTGTGTGTAATAAACACTAACACCGGCCTTAAACACCATACTTGAAATCACCCACTGAACGAACGTGTGCCAAATCAGCCGTCAGTCACGTGACAAATGTCATGTGATAGAGTTGATCGGAAGGATTCAATCACCCAGCTGGACGTGCTGCGAGATGGTTGGATGTTGATCCGTTGTTGATCGTGCGCACTGCAGATGAACACGGCCTTGATTTATGATCGATGTAGTTACGATATTATAGATATGTTTGCGAAAACAAAGATGTTTTCCTCAATCAGCAAAATCAAACATGTTTGTTGTTAGTCGTGGTCACGTGCCATCTCCGTCATCGACGTCCTTGGTGACGTCGACATATTTCCAGCTATATTAGTGATATTCTCAACTATTTGTTACCTCCAAGTTAAACCTCCAATCGTTCTACAAATAATGGCAGACGTTTGACGTGATAACAAGTACAAACGATTGTATTTATTGTATGTATACATATTTATTCCGGTACAAATTTATAAGAATAAACAAAAAGTCAAACCACTAAGCAGCTTAGTTTGCATATATAATCTATATCTTATCAAAATATTAAACGCTTGCTTTGATGGAGATGTTATAGACGCCAATGTTGCACTGGATATGACAGTATGTATTATGATAGAATATGTGCGAGGCCCTTTTATTTGATAGTGCGCCCTCTTGTATAGATCTACCAATGGTGTGTTCGGTGGTTACATACAATAGTATACAGTTGATAACTGGTGGTGGACGGAAAAGCACGGGATGTTCCACTCCCGAGGGATTTTAAATGCTATTGAGGGAAGAGTAAATAAGTCCCGAGACTTAGTCGAGGGACTTATTTTCTTCACGAAATGGCATTTTAAATTCCCGAGGGGAACATTCCATGATTTTCCCGACAGCAAAGTTAACAACTGTTTTATCATCTGATTGCCATGTAACAGTGCCATGTAATATCCAAAAATATTACATGGCAGCTCATGTACTGTATTTACTAAGTCAGATGATAAAGAGTAATACTATATTACAACTAATCGATATTATATCGATGATTCAACTCTATGAGTAATACCCATCATCAGTGACGTAGCTACTGGGGGCACGATTCGAACCCTGAGCCTTCCGGTCACTGTATTCATAATCCGTTCACAGAAGTCAAGCATTGATCTAGGCTATCGGGGGGGGGGGGGGGCGTCTTTATTCTTCCCAATAAAGTTGAGCTAAGAGTAAAAACGTAACGTACGGGCGTTCCTTGTTACGTGCATTATGTCTCGTAGCCTGTATCATATATTTGTTTTAAATCAATTTCTGCACATTTGTATTTTGCAATTATTGTAGCCTACCCAGATAACAATGCGACGTTGGCGGAACGTAGTCTATAGTCGGCACCGTCGCGGTTGGAAAAACAACGTTTAGCCAACGTTGGCCTACGGTAAATTCACAACCATATTTTTGCAGTCGGCGAGCTGACGTTAAAACAACGTTAAGCCGACGTTGGCTGTTGACTGTTGGCAAACTGGTCGGCAAATGTACGTTGAAACAACGTTGGGTGATAGTTAGACGAACAATCATATTTATATGGTCGAAAAAACGTTGGGCCAACGTTTCGCCTACTACGTTGGATATTGGTTGGCTAGTTGACGTCGTACTAACGTTTGACAAACAACCGCATTACGACGGTAGGCAAGCCAACGTAGGGCCAACGTTCACTTATATAGTCGTATGAACGTTGGGGTTTAGTCGGCTCAATGTTGGCTTGACGTCAGAAATAGCAAAATAAAAGGTTGGGCAAACGTTGGCGCAACATTGGCAATTGACGTTGGCTTATGGGGGTTGGGCCGACGAGGGCCCAGCGGCAAGAATGACGTGGGCAAAACGTCACGTTTTGACGTTGGCCCAACATGACCGCCTACATTGGGCCAACGATGGGCCAACGTAGCATTGTTATCTGGGTAGTATAGACACATGAAGGTATTTAGTGTTTCCATTGAGTTACATGTAGATAAACGCAGACTTTGAGGGGCAACAACAACAACAACAACAACAACAACAGCAACAACAACAGCAACAGAAGGCCGGTGGGACAAATTTTGTTTATGTCAAGTTTACATCTAGACTTACGATTTTTTAATTTTTCGCGCACGACTACTTTCAAATCTGAAACTGATCATTTACATTACATGCATGGCAGCATCATGGTGGAGTGAGTTACTAGAGAGATAAACAGAGAGATTTATACACCTCGGCGTTGAAATGATTCACCATCGTGCTTTATTCGCCACAATGAATATTAATATTGCGAACCCCTTACCTTATGCAAATATTTTGAAAACGGAACAAATGGTGCGAAGGGGGCATTGGCACTGCCCGTGTGAGCTAACAGTGGTTGTAACACAACGCTTGACTGATCCATTCTTTACCCCGTTCACGGATGATTACTACGTGCATAAAGCTTGATCTAATAAATGAACTTGTCTTAATTGTCTACGTGGTACGTATTATTATAGTTCTAAATCATCCTTGAGCTACGAAGCTATACATTGATAAGTTTGTTTAACTATAGGCATTCATTATACAAGTGTTAACATTTTCACTTTTGTTTATCGCAGGGCAGCGCCGGTAGAGAATCATCTGCATTATCATATTGCATTGATTTATCATTTCCCGTGACCCTATGACCTGTATTCATGATTGTGATATCATATTCATAACCATATTCAGAGTTATCATATCTCGTGACACAGTCGGACAACATCGCAAACAAACTTGTGGGTCTGCCGAGCAATGAGTGTAACAGTATAATGCACAACTCTTCACCATTGTTCATAGTCGTCCCTCTAGCGTGTCTAGTAAAATGCATTCGATTAGCAATACATCAATCATATACGGTTTATCTTAAAGGGACTTAGTAACATTGTCCAAATCCTCAAAATAAAATTTTAATTCTAGCGGTTCCATCATACCTTGTTGTATTTGTATTAACAATAAAATCATGGGACCGGTTTCGGTTTTTCAAATTTCCCTTTCGTTACAAAGATATGTACAATTGAAGTATTCAGATAAGAAAAACTCTCCCGGAGTTTTTCTTACCGTGTACAAAGTGAGTGCAGTGAGTCAGTAAATATCACTTTGCATTTTCGCTCATTACTTGGCCAGGCAATGTCCATTTGACTTGAAATTTTCACACAATACCCTGTGGACATATGAGATAACAACAATATACATTGCATCAACCCTTCATCACTTTTTTCACATGTCAACAAAGTTACTAGATCCCTTTAAAGGGGCCCTGCAACCCAAATGCATGTTGACCTCTGTTCATCTGTATTAGTGTACACAATCAATATTTGTAAACGGTTTGACCCAAATATGTTTTGTATATTTTTAAACATTTTATCATTTATTTGTCTTCATGTTGCTAAGCCCCACCTCCTAAAAAACCCTCCAGAGAAAATTCTATTGTTGACCTGCAGTGACATCATTTGTCAATCACTGGTCAGCTACCATGTTATTGTGATTAGCCTAATCACAATAGCATCACACGGTTGAATAGAATACCAACTCACACAACTTCAATTACAATAGCTGTTGCTATGTCAGAAGAAAAGCACTGTCTAAGCTATTGCATGGAGGTATGCAGGGCATGCTTTTGTGTGGATGTTCTTTTTGTACTTTCATCTTTTGTTTATCTCATGGTAGCTGATCAGTGATTGACAAATGATGTCACTGCAGGTCAACAATATAATTTGCTCTGGAGGTTTTTTTAGGAGGTGGGGCTTAGCAACATGAAGACAAATAAATGATAAAATGTTTAAAAATATACAAAACATATTTGGGTAAAACCGTTTACAAATATTGAATGTGTACACTAATACAGATGAACAGAGGTCAACATGCATTTGGGTTGCAGGGCCCCTTTACCCACTGATGTTATCTCTAAACATGCTAAATGAGTATGATCAAATGTTCTACTCACAAGTTGCTTATAGTTGAATTGTTAATTGATATTAATTTCATTGAGGTCGTTTGCCGGAATAACATCCTATAATTGTCTTCAACGAAACGATTAGATTTGACCGAATACCATACGGGGTGCTTTAATTTTGCCCGAATATTAGTATGTTCGATCTAGTAACTTACGCTAAACATGTGAAAATGGCAAATGGTTGATATTTATGTGATCTGATATGTCTTCTGAGTGGTGTGGGAAAATCCCATGGTAAATCAATGTTATATGACCAAGTAATGAGCGAAATGCAAATTGACATTCGCTAACTCATTGCACTGACTTTGTACACAGTTATAATTATCCACTAGATAATTATAAATCTGAACTCTTCATTCATATACATATCTTTATAACGGAAAATAAATTTTGAAAACAGAATGCTGTTCCACGCTGCTATTGGTAATATCAATACACTGATGCATGTGAGGACCGCTAGAGTTTCAAATAGTAAGTTGTGAGTATTTTGACAATGTTACTTATACAGTAGATCCCTTTAATTTTAAGGGGAAACATTACATTCATCAAATAACACGAGACCAAAAAAAAAACCATACTATTAAGCTACTGTATATTATAATGATCGAAAATCATATCTCGGAACGAGCAATTGTATTCAGGTTTTCTGGCTAAACTCCAGTTGATAATTATTATAATAAGCTGACACAGTTTTCAGATCACCGAGTTTAATGTCTCTGCAAACATGGCAAACAGAAACACCAATTTAACGCATTCACGTGCATTCAAATTTTAGAATGTCATCTCATCTTTAAAAAAAAAATTTGACAATATGAAACTCACACGATAATTTGTCTAGACTTTTCTTTTCTAACTCCGTGAAACGAGCTATTTATGAGACTCCGTGTAAGCCCCCAATTTTATCAGCTATTTGGTCGAAACCAATTTTTTTTAGATTTTCACCGAATTATATCAAGGAATAGGAAACACGAATTGTATATTGTTGCAATACATATTCGGGCGAAACAGCACTTCAAATTCGGGCAAAGCATGTAATTTTCGGGCAAAATCATAATCATATTCGGGCAAATTTATGACATACTGTATTCGGGCAAAATAATGTCATATATTCGGGCAACCTCATGTTACATTCGGGCAAAGTGATGTCATTTTGAGCAATGTGAGGACATTTTCGGTCAAAATCGTCTCGTATTCGTGCAAAATCATGTTCGGACTAAACCATCCCAAACGTATCATTTGGGGGCATCAAAAAGAGGCGAGGATAAGTATTCAGGTAATATAGACCTCACCCTCCCCCCCCCCCCCCCTCCCCCTGACAAAAATGTGCGCTTTTGTACGACCATGTTAATAAACATGACTGTCAATCATCAAAATGTTAAAACCATGCATGCATTTATAACAGTATGTGAATATCATACTCGGCATCACACTCAGGACAGGACTGGTGATTGTTGTTCATACATTTTAATTTCAGTGTCAGTGGCGGATCTACGGGGGGGGGGGGGTTTAGGGGGTTTAAACCCCCCCCCCCCCCCCTTGGGCTGCCAAGTGAAAATTTATCAGTGAAAAAAGTGAAGACGGCTCGTGGACGCCGCATCGTAATTGGGTCAAACCCTCCCCCCTTAGCAAAAAGCTAGATCCGCCCCTGAGTGTTCACAAAGAAGGGGAAATCTGTTCCCAGCGACCTACTTCCATGACCCGTGTACCTCGTTTCATTTCTAAACCGCTACAAAATAATAACCACCCAGGCGTGGAAACTTTATAATTGATAATGATAATGATGTCATCTGTAATAGTTATGCCATAGAGTTATACAATAGACACACTGAGTCAATTAAATCTGTGTATGGCACTTGGTAAACACGATTAAGATGGTTTATGTGTGTTACCCGACCGTGACGTGGTGTCAACATCAGGGGGGTGTTTCAAAAAGATCCTATTAGTTGAACTTAACTCTAAGTTGGACCTAACTATTATGGAAAGCCATTTGTAGCCTTGGAATTCATTTTATTTTAAAAACTCACACAAGAATTTTAGACTTTTCATAAATGTTGCATCGAGAACATGATATCTCCTTGATAATAGAAAATTGATAATGATTTTAATCAACATGTTATGCCTTTGAAAATGGACTTTTACCAAAAAAATCAGAGAAACTAGTGGCTTTCCATACTTTTTAAGTCCGACTTAGAGTTAAGTTCAGCTTAGGATCTTTGTGAAACACCCCCAGGTCATTGAATCGATTCACCCAGATTCATGCACACCAACCACTCAACATTTGTATTTTGTATACCTACTTTGTATATCTGAAAGAAATTGGTTCTATAGCTATCCATTATACCTTAACAAATTAAATCATAATAATCGTTCCAATTTGAAATGATGATAATGATCCACAGCACTTGAATGGCGCCATGTATCTGTTTGTAACATACCCGCTCCTCCAATAGGTATACTGCACATTATCCAAATCCTCAAAATCCAATTGGAATTCTAGCGGTTCCCTCATACCTTGTTGTCTTCGTATTAACAATAGAAGCATGGGACAGGATTTTTGTTTCCCTTTCGTTAAAGATATTTACGATTGAAGTGTTCAGATGTTAAACTATCCACTGGAGAGTCGTAACCGTGTACAAAGTCAGTGCAATGAGTTAGTGAATAAATATCACGTTGCATTTTTGCTCATTACTCGGCCATATAACATCCATTTAACTTGACATTTTCACACAGTACCCAGCAGTGGACATAACAGATAACGACACTATACATTGTATCAACCATTCATCACCTTTTGCACATGTCAACCAAGTTTCTAGATCCCTTTAAGGACTGCCTTAAAGGAGCACCTGTAAAGTGTCAGATATTGCCCAAAACGATATTTGAGACTTCAATCCTGCACCAAAATCATTGTAAGATATGTCCGAATGATGTGTGAAAGTTTCATTGAAAAAGAACACTGCTATTTCCTGGTTAAAAAGGCGAAAATATGCGTCAGCTTTTACATGATAGATATCGTCATACTAAAGGGGCATTTGGAAAAATCTAACCCTATTTTATTCTTTTATTTAACATCGGAAATTGCCATTTGTTTCAATATTATTGTATGGGTATATTCGTGTTATGTTATTGCGTTTTGAAGGGTTATATATAAACACCCGAGGTTGTAGAATATTATATATATACGAATGCGAGCGGAGCGAGCTTGAAAATGTTAGCAATTTAACATCGGAAATTGCGATTTGTTTCAATATTATTGTATGGGTATGTTCGTGTTATGATTGCGTTTTGAAGGGTTATATATAAACACCCGAGGTTGAATGCGAGCGGAGCGAGCTTGAAAATTTTAGCAATATAACATCGGAAATTGCCATTTGTTTCAATATTGTTGTATGGGTATATTCGTGTTATGTGTTATGATATTGCGTTTTGAAGGGTAATATATAAACACCCGAGGTTGTAGAATATTTATATATACGAATGCGAGCGGAGCGAGCTTGAACATTTTAACAATTTTAATATCGGAAATTGCCATTTGTTTCAATATTATTGTATGGGTATATTCGTGTTATGTGTTATGATATTGCGTTTTGAAGAGTATACTGTAACCAACCGAGGTTGTAGAATATTTTATATATACGAATGCGAGCGGGGCGAAAGTGAAATATATAGAAATTTTTCGACATTTTCGAGATCGAGACCAGGTCCGGTCTATAATTTTCGAGGCCGAGACCAAACATTTTTCGCCATTTTCGAGGCCGAGACCAGGATTTTTCGCACTTTTTGCGGCCGAGACCATCGATAACGACGGTCGAGACCGCTAAAATTTGGTCACGAGACCAGTTACAATTTAAAAGGGGGGGGGGGGGGTTCAAACCCCTCAAAACAGTCATTTTGGGGTCAAAGGGGGGGGGGGTTTGAACCCCCCCCCCCCCCCCATGGGTACGCCTAAGAACCGTGTTATAGTGAACACCAAAGGGAAGTAAGAAAAGTGGCCATTGTAGACAGGTGACCTCTATAGACAAGTTCATTCCATTGTTTTTTTCTCTGCAGGGATCATATTTAGTGGCCACTATAGGCAGGTTGGCTGCTATAGACAGGTGGCCACTAAGACAGGTTTGACTGTATTATGATACTGAATTTGATTTGAATGTATGACCTTTCATCAGGACATTCCGAACCAGTGGCGGATCCAGGGGGGGTTTAGGGGGTTTAACCCCCCCCCCCCCCCCCTTGGGCTGCCAAGTGAAAATGTATCAGTGAAAAAAGTGAAAAAAAAGTGGGAAAAAAATCACTTACGGGGGTTCAAAATAGCAAAAAAATTCGCCGCTTCGCGGCTCATGGACGATCGTCACTTTGATTGGGTCAACCCCCCCCTTAGCAAAAAGCTAGATCGTCATTGGGTCAACCCCCCCCCCCCCCCTTAGCAAAAAGCTAGATCCGCCCCTGCGAACGGATGTGTTTGAAGATCCTAATCTTGGTTTACATGTATATTCTTTAAGTAAATAAAACATAAATACAAACCACAAAGTTTGGTTAGGTACAAAGGCTTTTCAGCTAAGAGTGCATGTTAATGTACACGTACTAATGCAAATACAATGAAGAGCTGCTATATCACTACTCCAATCTATATTCTACTTTTCACATCTATAATGTAGCCGAGCTAACTGATACGATCACCGCTCTATAAATATTATTAATGTGGTCTTCAACCAAAATACCAATGTCATTTCAACTTTAATGGGGAAAGCGATTAGAATGGGGGCGAATCGCTCATTAACGACATCGCCTGTCTTTGCAAGAATGCCTTTTACGACCTAATAAAATTACAGCGACCTTTTAATCTAAAAAATTAAACCCTACCCCCATGTTGTTGTATATGACTAATCTACGGTAACCAACGGCGCATTTATCTATTCATTTTGTCATAAAAGATGATTTTGATAATTCAAAAAAAAGGTTCATACAATTGCCCGCACCATTACCTCTATATAAGTGTTATTTTAACCATTATGCTGTTTCAAAAGCGCCAAAGGTCGGGGAACATCAACTGTGTTTGAACTTCATTTGAAAGCATTATGTGTGAATGATCCCACCGAAGGTCAACACCCATGCATGTAGAACCTTTTTTTTTTAATGTTAGCTGGCATCGTTTGCTAAATTTGACGTTTGGTTTCACAAACCACAACACAAAGGCTGCACAATTAATAATGGAGATAGGAAAATAATGAATATGTTTATGATCATAAATTACTTTTTTTTCCCCCTGAAATGTATAAATACAGTAGTGTGGCTAGAGCCATCCCACAGCGGGCTGGGAGGCCAAGAGGGGCAATCAATTCAATGAGGTCGTTAGGCTGATTATTTAGTTTATATTTACAAACGCCATCAATCACGTATTACTTACGCCTTGGACGGCGCTTGGTCGTCCCCCTCCGAAAGACGCAACCTATAGTAGTTTCGAACCCGCGCCGGTTCGTGCGAAGAGCAAAGCTCTGACCACTAAACCAGAATACCTTTCCTCACTGAGTGAAGGGTGTTCTAACTGGCCCATGGAGGAGGAGGAGGGCAGTGAGGGGGGGGGGGGGCGATATTTACCTTGAGGGATGTCCATGGCAATTACCCCCCCCCCCCCCCCCCCCGGCCTAAAAGCCATGCGTCTCACCACTGCACTGGCGTATATACACGTGAGGGGGCCGGACTAGAAGGGGTGCAGTTTTTGAGAAATAAAAGTACATACAAGTGCATTCAAACGTGGTATAATGAATTCAAATGATTAATATCAGTATGCATTTACATGGAGGGCCGCATTCTCAGTTTGTATATGTGAGCAATTAAAACCCGATAAAACATAAATAAGAATTTCCATTCCAATGTAAGTAGTACGCAATCCAACTACTTACACCCCCCCCCCCCCCCATGGCTAGGTCAATTCACTCCTTCTAAATCCCACAAAGTTGTTGCTCATATACACGCATTTAGACTTAGAATCTGAGTCCTTAGGCGATATAGATTAATGTCAAAAACCCTTAGAATTAGACCATTAATATTAATGGTTTTTATGAATATGAATTTAGCGTTAATGAGTTTCCCTTTAAAAATGTAAAGAGACTTACTAAACTGCAGATGTGAAATATGAATGACAAATGAAAAGGGTGTCGTCAGCTTGTAGCTCATATCTGTATGCCATGTTTGTGTTACAAGAGCAGAGGCATAGGCGTAGAAGGCGGGGGCTGGGGGCTCCAGCCCCCCCCCCCCCCCCCCCGTCCCCCGGAGTTTTGAAAACAGTCATATTCCAGCAAACTCATGTCACATTTGAGCAATTCGATGTCATATTTAGGCAAAACCATGTCATACTATATTAGGGCAAAGTCATGTTACATTCGGGCCAACTCATGACATTTTAAAGCAAAACAACATCAATTCGGGCGTAAACGTAAACGTATATAAAACTATAAACAGTC